>JAMWET010002558.1:240000-272500 GCA_024036415.1 Prochilodus magdalenae
ACATTCTGTGAGGTAGTGGAACTAGAACTCAGTAACAGTCTTTAGCGATGTAATCATGTTCTGTTAGGCGCTGCTGGTGTGACCAGTTTGACAGCTCTAGGGTAAAAGCTGTTCCTGAACCTGGTGGTTCTGGCTCGGATGTTCTGCTACCTCTTTCCGGAGGGCAGAGGTTGGAAGAGGGGATGGCTGGGGTGTGTGGGGTCTGAGGATATGACATCTCTTGTCGTAGATGTCCTTTATGGGTGGGAGGGTAGATGCGGTGATGTGCTGTGCAGTCTTTACCACCCTCTGCAAATGATTCTATCTGGTATTATTCTATCTTGCATTATTCTATCTGGTATTATCCTATCTGTGTTATAATATTCTTAACACACTATACAGTTAGTACTGTAACTGTACAGTATATGTCTGAATTTCATTCATTCATTAACATTATTTAGCCACCTGCTGAAGTGTTAGTGGTTTTAGTAGGCAGATACATGTTCCAGAAAGGGGTTGGCCTAGGACAGATGTGTTGTGCTCTTTTTAGCTGGGTAGACTATGCTGCTGTTTGATCTAGGTCAGAAAACTGGGTCTAATAAATCATTTACATAGTGATGTGAGTATTTTGCCCAGATGTATTGAGCAGCACAGCAACTATTTCTGGTCCAGTTCACATTTCAACAGCACCAGTATGATTACTGCCCTTCAGTGCCCTTAAATACCACTCTAACATGGTTTATATGTAAAATATAAACCAATAATTGGTTTTTTGTTTGTGTTTATGTTTTAATAATGACTTTAGACAGAGTGATTCGAGGTGCTAATGAGAAGGGACACGTGTAATAGTAATTTAAAAATAATGTTCATTATAAAGTTGTTTGAGTTCATTACCGAACAGCAGACAATAGATGGAGTTGCTCATGTACCAGAAAGTGGCAGCACTGTCCAATAGATTTCTAGTGTCTAGCACTGGCTAGATGAAATAATTATTTAGACCTGCATTTATAACAGTAAGGAAGATAAACAAGCTCCTCAGTCTTTGTGTTTGTTTTCATTGTGTTCTTTAATTAACAGGATGACATGAAGGGGGAGGACAGCATGGCCATGAAGCGAGCTGCGCTGCTAGAGAAAAGGCTGAGGAGAGAGCGAGAGAGCCAGCAAAGGAAGCAGCAGCTCGAGGCCGAGCTAGAGCAGAAGAAGGAGGAAGCAAGGTAAATCGCTCCATCCCTATATACAAAAACAGATCTCACTTCTATATCTTAGCCACATCATCGTTTGTTACCTGAACCGTTCAGGTGAGCCAACAAGCGAATTAATTCCTCTCTAAAGTGCCTGTGATATCTGGTTCCTCCCGCAGATTGAAAGCAGAGGAGGAGCGGCTGAAGAAGGAGGAGGAGAAAGCCAGACGGGAGTTCATCAAGCAGGAGTACTTGAGGAGGAAGCAGCTCAAACTCATGGAGGACATGGACATGCTGGTGAAAGCTCGGCCTGCCGGTGCTAAGCAAAGAAAGCCACGGCCCAAGTCTATTCACAGGGATGTGATGGACTCACCCAGGACCCCAGTCAGGGCTACAGCAGGTAAAGGGGTGAAAGCCCTTCACCCGGCGAGAACCAACCACTGTCTGCTTTGTGCCACCCTCAGCCTTTGACTCTCCTGCTCACGGTTTCCTAACAGTCATTCTAAATTTACTACTTCTACTTCAACTCAACTCTCAGCACTTTCTAACAGTCTGACTAATTCTTCAATCTTACTAAATTCTTCCAACTTCTTCTCAATTAATCCTTATTAATACAGAAGCAACAGACATGACTAAAGCAAATAAAACCCTTTTAACAAGTAAGAATGTATAATATTTCTCATTATAGCAATAAAATGTAAGATGTGGGGGATATTTGGGGGATTTGGGAGTAGGGAGTATTTATTTGAGTTCAGCTGCTTTTAAACAAAAGTCGAAGTTGATATTAGGTTCAGGTCTTGAGACCTAGGTTGCATTTGAGACCTAAAAGTTTACAGAGTGGGACATCACATAGATTTGTTTGACTGTTGTTCCACCTGGTAATGTTTGCTCTTCATTTTAGCACACAAATAAAAATTGTTGGAAAAATGTGTAAAACATTTTTTAAAAATGTGTTTAAAATTAATTAGTTAAGGAATTGTATTTTATTTTTGTGCCAGTAACAATAAACCAGATTTGTTTCATGCACTGTTTTATGAAACAGGCAAAATTGTATTTATTATTTATCAAAAAAAGCTAAATTGTTTGCCAGTAAAATAAACTTCTTGCTAGTAAAAATGACTTATGATATGAAAACAACTACAAATAAATTTGATCATTTTATGTTTTACTACAAATATTTTGCTTTAGATAGATATATACTTTATTGATCCCAGAGGGAAATTCAAGAATTTATTAGCTGAATACTAAGTCATGGTTCAAACTTTCATTACCTGTTAGCTACTTTAGTGTTGGAGCTCAAGTGCAACTGAAAAAAGCAAATATTCATTCGTCTTTACTATAATTTCAAGACATTCAGTATATATTTCAACAGGCTAGATGGTGAGCTTTATAAAACGAGGGTAGATCAAAGTAGAGTGGCTGGTCTTTGCCTTTTGTAACTGTATCTCTTGGGCATTTTTGTGTTTTGCATCCAGGTTCACGACCTCGTGTTTTTTCAGTATCCAGTCTTTCTTTGGCCTCCCTCAACCTGGGAGACAACGACAGCGTCTGCTCAGATAAAAGAACCCCCAGGTAAGAAGTGTGGTTAACGATTTTAAAGCTGTTTTTATCACTTTTATATTTGTTTGTGTTCCATGGCAAAATATCTCTCTTTTGGAATTCTAGCAACCAGTGGATCTAAATACACACTGTATGTTGTATAATACCTCTCTATTACTAACCTGGCATTCTTCTTTGTGAGTTCCTGTGTTCTTCTGAATCCTTTCCTTGGCTCCTCAGAAGCAATAGCTTAGCATCGGGCACCCTATGCTACTTCTTGAGCTCTCCTCGATTAAGAAGGAGAAGGTCAGTCGGATAAGTCGCTTCTCTTAGTTGGAAATATCACTTCACCTTCCCCTTCCCTCCCTGCTCAGCGATGAACACAGACGAGGCCTGTCTGTTCCTGCTAAAATGGTGCCCATCCAGATGCATCTCATACCACAGCTGCTTTTGTGCGGGTTTTCATTATGCCGTCTGACACAGTCGAGAGAAGAAATCGCAACCATGCCACTAACCTCCCACAGTCATGCTTGCCCCCTCTTACTGTACACTGAATATTCGTCACCCAAATCTTCATAACACAAAGTCTCCTGTCACGTGCATATGCAAAAGATGTGATGGTGTTAGTCACAAGGATTAGCAGAAGTAGCCATACAGATCATTTCAGACCAGTTACTTTTATTGTCTAGGGCGACTCAAAGCGTTTTGGAAGGACTGTAGTGAGGTCATTTGTGCACATTAAACAGTTGAGACTTCACTGCCTGAAACTGCATGAGAGCAATAGCAGGGCACTGGAGTGGAATGCTGCATCAGCTATGGGGATAATAATGCAGTATGGAATCGCCTGATTGAGCACAGTATTAAGTTATGTCTAACATGTGTCCCAACAGGCCTGACTCTGCTGATGGCTTCCTGTCTCCCTCTCGATCTGGAAGCCACAATGGAGAGAAAGACTGGGAAAATGGGTCTACCACCTCCTCTGTGACTTCTAACACGGAGTACACAGGTACAAGTTTTCCCGGTTTGTGTGCGGGGCCTTATTCTACTTTAGTGTTGTGTTTTACTTTTCCTGAGCTTGTTTAATGATATGCATTTGTAAAAACAGTCACAATTTATTTATATGTGGCGCCTGGCCAACATTTTTATCCCTCATAATTGAACTGCCTTTTTATGCTTTTAAGCTGAACCCTGATTGACTGTCTTATATTAATGCTATTCAGAAAGTAGTTCAGCCCAAGACATTCTCCTAGAACAGTGTTTCTTAACCTGAGTGGCCACAGACCAACAGTGGGCCATGAAGCAACCGCTTGTGGTCTGTAGGCTCAAGTAGATGTAGTAGTTTGTAGCGGGGGCGGAATCGCATAAACATATTAGTGTTATATTAAGTATATGAATATAAATATATGACTATTATTATACACATGTACAAATTAAACCAGCTTCCTTGTTTGAATTTGGACATATCAGTTTTTTTCATTTCTTGAAATGATATTGATATTTATATAAGTTGATTCTATAAGTTCTATAAATTGATTTTATAGTTTTCTAGTTGGCCACTGTGCTTTTTATCAGATGAGCCTCGGGGTGGAAAAGGTTAAGAACCCTTGCATTAAAACGTCAGCATGAATGGGTGGAGCTAAACTGCCATTGGCTGAATAGGTGGACAGCTGTATGCTAATGTTGGCGTGCCTCTGGTCCCATCACATGTTTTTGTTGCTTTTCAGTGTTTGAATATGTCTTCTTCTGCACATTTTAATGCACAGTAATTTAATAACTGTTTATTTTTAGGATTTATTGGAAAACCAAATAAAACATAAAATGTTTATTTATTTATATATTTATATATTTTTTCCAGTTTGTTAAACTTAGCTAGCAAATGAAGAGAAATTAAAGATTTCACTTTAACTAATGGCTTTCCAAACATGTGTAGTCAACAGGTTAAGCTCATGTCTCTTTTTCCAGGTCCTAAATTGTACAAAGAGCCCAGTGCCAAGTCGAATAAGCATATCATTCAGAATGCCCTGTCTCACTGTTGTTTGGCTGGGAAGGTCAATGAGGGACAGAAGAACAAAATCCTGGAGGTATGTACAATAATTGGAAATTACATTTTTAAATCTCTGAAAATGTGCCTTAAGTTTTAGCCAAGATCTTGTATTGACAACTGGAGAGTCTGACCACTCTGCAAAGTCTTTGAAAGCACATCCCAAAGACCTTTCAACATGGCTGTTTGAGCAATGACTCACTTCATCAGTTAGAGTTTAAAGGAATGTCCCCAGCTGAAACATTTGGCTGGCCTGGCATGTATTACAGGAAAACAAGAATATGATGAATATAATGTTAACAGTGTTGGGTATGATGAATAAACAGGGTAAAAAAAGATCAACTGTGATTTGAGGTTGACATCAATATATTCTGTTTTCTTGCAGGAGATGGAAAAATCAGAGGCTAACAACTTCCTGATCCTGTTCCGTGACTCGGGCTGCCAATTCCGTTCTCTCTACACGTACTTCCCAGAGAGTGAGGAGATCAACAAGCTGACAGGCATTGGGCCCAAGAGCATCTCACGCAAGATGATTGATGGCTTGTACAAGTACAACTCAGACCGGAAGCAGTTCAGCCAAATCCCAGCCAAGACCATGTCTGCCAGTGTGGACGCCATAACCATCCACAGCCACCTATGGCAAACCAAGAAACCAGGAACCCCTAAAAAAGTAGCACCCAACAAGTCGTAGTACTGTTTAGTGCCTCCTTTCAGTGGAGTGCTCCTGTTCTCTCAGCATAGTTTTCTTTCTCTGTAGTTAGACACTCAAATCTGGACAACACACATATGAGGTTTGCGCTTCTTCTTCATGGAACACTATCCATAGTCACTGATTTCAACCAGGAAACACAATTTTGCTATGAGCATATTTATGCACAACTGGAATGTACAACACTATGGACTTGTCAGTGGCTCACACTTCCGTATTTATAACCTGACTGTCTTGTTGGAGGTCTTTTAATGCAAGGTTGGGCGGGAGGGGGGAGGGGGTGAGTGTATGTGTGTGTGTGTGTATTTTGTATGTGCCAAACCAGTGGTAAATAATGAAATGAAGTAGTATGGCTCTTATTTGGTACATTGAAGCACTGAATGTCATTCGTCTGTATAAAGAAACTTTTGCATTTACATATGTTGACATGTGGCCTTATGTTGGAAGTGTTTTATTTCCGTTTTATTTCTTTTTTTTTTTTAGTAGTGTACTGAAGTGATTGTAAGGCTGCTCCATGAGAGACAGTTAACATTGACATTTGTTAGACAGGTATTCGGGAGAGGACCCCTCTGAGCAAGCAATGCTGTATTATACCAAATCGGTGTGGTAATATGTAGAATATTTTTTGCCTGCGTAGAGAATCAACCCCGTCTCTTGTGTTTTAAACTACTTATTCTGCTTCAATGGCTTTGGTTCACAGCAGGATTGTGAATTCTTCCAGTGCAAATAGGTGTTTTACTATTGAAATTTTGTTATTATTATTATTATTATTATTATCCTTATTATCATTATTATTATTTCCAGTTATTTGACAGACCAGAGGAATTGTTTTAAATTCAAAACCATGATCTGTTTGAATTAATGTGTCATTTATGATAGGACACCATGGTTTTATAAGACCAAACTCCTGTTGCATTATTGCGTGATTGTAGGTTGTGAAAATCAAGCTAGCTAATATTTGATGATGCTATATTGAATTATGTATCAGTGAGATTTCCATGTCAGCTTTGGCGGATGAACTGAATCGATATTGAGAAGTCATTGTACCAGTCATTCCCATCTTAGTTTTCTCGTTTGTGCTCGGTGAATGATTTGCTAATTCTGCAACAGTCATTAGGTTAGATTTTACCATGTATGTTTGAGACAGATTAAGTCAGTATTGTCTTTCGCCGTCACAATCAAGCCGAAATCTCAAAAAGCAATGTGCCAAATGACTATTTTTATTCTTACTGCATGGTTTAAACTAAGGAGTAATGCTCTTATTGATCATTAACTCGTATTTTGGCTTGGAATGTCAAGAAACCCTACCACAGATATTCCTTTTTCTACTGCCTGATGTTTGTGGCTGTTATTTCAGTGGTAAACATGTGGTAGCATCGTGCTCACTGGATCATAAGGTGGAATGTGGCTAGTTACGGGTCGAGGCTTACTGTGTTTGACATGAACACATGCCTTCTTTTAGCTTATTAAAAGCCCATTCTATATCCAGGCTCTCATTGAGTCTCTCAGCATGTTCCAGATGTTCCTTTCCACAATCACTGACAAATACACTCAGCTGTGCTCCATTTATTTAAAATATTGGGTTGTTGAAATGGAAGTCACTTGCGGTTCAGAAAGGAAAACTGTACAGGCCTATAATATATGGCATCTGGGGGACAACAAGGAAACTTTTTTAAACAGTCGTTGTAGTGAATTAAATTGGCTGTTCCAAGCCAAGGACTGGCTATGTATTTGTAAATGAGCACGGTTTAATATTGTACAGTGTGCGGTGTGAGCTCATCAGCCCATTGTAAGGAAGCCTCGTTTTTGTTCCTTTCCTTTTCTTTCTTTTTTTTTTTTTTTTAAGACACTGCTGTCATAGCTAACTTGTTGAAGTAGCATACCATGTTTGCTTTACATTGCATTGAATAAAATTTCGCATGGTCTCAAATATTTTGTGGTAAATGTTTTGCACCAAAAAGAGATTCTGCTCATAAGGAGTTTGATGTCATGTGGAATCAATGGTAAATGTTAAAAACAGAACATTAATTTATTGTTTTTGTTACGTCATGAAAACCAGTCAACTTAAAAGGAAAAACCTAAATAAATGAGAGTAATGTAAAGTGGAAATGCTTCCAAACAGTATGATATAATTAAACATCCTTTTTGTATACAATGGCATCTTATTATTGAGTCAATAAGATTTTTCAAATAATCTAAATTTGAAATCTGTTGATTACAACAGTTGACTAATTTACAATCTCATAACCGGTTCAAATATCAAATCAGTTTTGCTCTCTAGATTTAAGACTTAACAATTTTTTTTACAGTGATGTAATATATCAGCAAAGTCCTACTTTTGGGTTGTATTTAACTTTATTCCCTTGATTTTCATTTTCTGTACCAAAAATGGAAATTATTCATTTTCACATGACCTCAGTCAGAGCTCAAACACTCCTTAGAACTTTAACATGAATGGGAGGGGCTAAACAACTATAGGTTGATAAACATCATATTTGTAAACTGGTTGGTTCTTATGATATCACAGAAACAATTTCTAAACAGGCTGCATTGGAGCATAGTTTCCATATACAATTGTATATACTGTGAAGTAAACTGATGATTTATAATTAAATATTATCTGTTTAATTTCCAAAATGCATGAAAATATTTGTTTAGGGGACAATGAATGAAAACATTGTGGTGTCCACCACTACTGTAAGAAACAAGGAAATGCAAAGTCCCTCCTTAATGTTAGCATTAACATCTGTTTACTTTCTAGTCTATAATTCATCCCTTTACTTACTAAGCTCCAGACGTGCAAAGCAATATCAATGTTAACTCATTTTGCTTCAATTTATATCGCTCACAAAAGCTGGATTTCCTTATCTAAACCATGGGAGAGCCCTGCCAACCCTGACCTTAAAATCTGGGTGCACTTAAAGCTGTGGCATAATATTGTTTTTGGCAAAAGTCATGGGATAGCAGTATGTAAATTGATTATTGGGAATTATGGGTTTGGGAATGCTGTACAAGTTGTGAAGTGTCATCTTTTAAGTGAGACTAAACACTTTCCAGCTTGCTCATGGCAAGGTAAAGCAAACGACTGAAGTTCGACTGAGGCTTTAACGTGGGATGCCTTGACTGAGCTCATGTCAGGGGAACATTGACGGGTTCATATCCTAGGAAGCTAAAGAACATTGTAGAGACCTGCAGGATACACTGAATGTGGCTGTGAGTTCAGCCAGAGTCGCTCGTCTGTTTGCACAGACAATTCTAGACAGTCACGATCATTAAGCACCTGTGAATAGCCACTGCACTGTCCACTGTGGGTGGTAATCCCTTCTATGACGTATTCCTGGTACACACATGACACTATGGATAGAGGAAAGTTTTAAATGCCTGTACTAGTTCAGAAATTTAATGCATCATAGAAGGCATTACCACCCACTAACATGCCTGGCTTGAACTGCAAGAATGCCACCTTACATCCCAGTAAACAATGATCGTCCATGGACGTCTAAATGTGTTTAAATATAGTCAGAAATGTGATTTCAGCGTTGTTCCAACAGTTCAAATGTTTACTGGGATCCTGCTGTAATGACTTTTGGTATGTCAGTGTACCACTACGTAATGTGTAGTTATTATCAACTGACTGAAGCTAACATTGGCTAATGGCTAACGGCTAACCTGGCAGGTGAGCAAACTGACTCTATTCCCAAAGACCAGGCACAACACAGGTTTTTTGGAGGCGTCCAATATGGTTTTCTGAATGTTTTTACTGGAACGTGACTCCAGTGCAACATCAACCCCCAAGTCAACATCTGTCTTCCAAACTAATGGAACACACCATTAGAACACGCTGTCAGGGCAGTGCTACTTCTTTATTCCCTCTTGTAGGCTTGTTCCAGGAACATGGAATGGGTTCTGTTCTGGTTCCCGCACCAAATTTTTAGATGTTTGGCACATTTCCACCAAAGCAAAATACGTTTGGAACCCGGACGGTTTGTAGGAAACAGCTGGAACCAAAGAAAAGTAGGTTCCTGAGAGGGAGCCTTAAGGACATCTGTGGGTGCATGTCAGTTGCCCAGTGGTTTGCTGAAGAAACTTTTTTATGCCTTCCCATCACTAGTAGATGATCTATGTGTATTTTTTATATAAACAAACATCTGTATTAACAGCACAAATTGGCACAGGAAATGCACTCCACCATCTTGCTCTGGAGACCCCCCGCCCTTTAGACATTTACAATGCATTTTCAAACACAATCTGCCACCTACCCGAATTTTCGGACTTAGTCGTTTTTTCACGTACCTTTTCTTCTTTTTTCTCTTTACATGCAGCCTCTTGGTAACTTAATCCATAGTTTTCACTGTTTCGCAGACGACATACAATTATATATATCGGCCAAACCAAACAAGGCTTTAAATTTAAATAAACTTGAAGACTGCATTACTAATATCAGAAACTGGATGGCCAAGAATTTCCTTCAGCTTAATCCAAGCAAGACTGAGGTCCTGCTACTCGGCCCAAATGCAGAGAGAACTAAACTCTCCCAGTTTGTCTTGAATATAGATGGCCAAACTATTACTGCTAGCTCCACATCTAGAAAACGCATCTAGGCGTTATCTTCAACACCAGCTTGTCTTTTGATGCACATATCAGTAACACAGGACGGCATCTGCGCAATATTGCTAAATTACGCAATATCCTATCCTTAAAAGATGCGGAAAAGCTGGTCCAACTTCTAGGCTGGATTGTTGCAACACCCTTTTAGCCGGATGGAACTCTGGAATCTTCTCCCTTTATCCGCTTGGGAATCAGACACACTCTTTATATTCAAATCTAGACTCACAACTTACTTGTTTGCACAAGCATTTCGCTGATAACATATGTTTACCGCTATAATTAACATTTCTCCATTAATGGACCAATACCCAAACTTCTCCCTCTTATCTGTCTTCTCTATGAGTGGATCAACGCTGATGGATAACTCTGAGGGGCTACCAGTGCAGAGGAATCCTCTACAGGACTCTCAGGACTACACACATTCAATTCAACAAGTTACAATATCTACCTCTTAGTCTTCCTAATCAGTCTCTCTCTCTCTCTCTCTCTCTCTCTCTCTCTCTCTCTCTCTCTCTCTCTCTCTCTCACACTCTCTCTCTCTGTCTCTCTCTCTCTCTCTCTCTCTCTCTTACTTTCTTTCTCTCTTTCCTTCTTTCTCTTTCCTTCCTCTTCTTTGTTAAGCACTGGAATGACATTTCCCCGGAGTGATCACATCAGAACCCTCAGAGCAGCTAGAGGCACCTGAACATCAGCGCCACTGTGGGTCTCCTGTCCTGTTTCATCACCCGGCATGACACTGACCAGCGTCTGGCTCTGACCATAAACTCTCTCTATGGGTCGGCTCCACCGGTGGAGTTACTACCGTCCTGAATTAATCAATAGAACATCAATACATGTTGTAAACTGCTTCTCCTATTTCTTATCCGGGTTCGACCTGAGGAGGTTGGGTTCCGCCCCTTTCCCCTCGAATGTCAATACATTTACTTTGTGTTTTTTTCTTTTCTTTTTTTTATATAAGAAATAGATTTTCTGTGAAGCTGCTTTGAGACGACGTTGGTTGTAAAAAAGCGCTATACAAATAAACATTGATTGATTGATTAAACCGAACAGAACTGAAACTGTTCGACCAACTGATTTGAAGGAATCGGTTCGGTTACCTGATCCGAACTTCTCCATCACTAGCAGCTGGTGCGCGCGACACTTGGTGGGTGGGGCGTTGCCAGGGTGAACGCGCGCTCACAGGGTTGCAGGAGAACGCTGAGCTCGCATAAATCCAGGCTGCGGCGCGGTGAGGATCAAATCCGCCTTGTTTTCCTCTCAAGGTAAGAGTGTTTTATAATAGCTCAACTAAAACACCATTTACAGCGGATAGTAAACATGCTGTTTGAGCTAGCCCGAGTCAGGCAGCAGGCTAAGCAGACACAGACAGGCGCTGGCGGGGTGCAGGTAGTGCAGTGAAAGTTAAAGCTAACGTCATGGTAAATCCTAGCCGGTGTTCACCCTGATTCTCTTTGTGTTCCCGTTTGTTTAGGCGACTTGAATCTCCGGTTGGAGAAGCCAGGTACCTAAAATAGGACTGTGACACTGTCAGTAAGATGCTCTGCAGGCTGTGAGAAACCTTCCGCCTGTGGTCTGCTGCTGCTGCATGTTGTGTTTAAATGGCACTAGCTGCTAGCTTCTGTGGAAGTTTCCCATTAATGCAGTTAATAGTTTCCTTTGTTGTTATGTCTTTCTGTTATGGCATTTCGCCTTTGACATTTTTGGTTAATCGAACTGACAGTACGTTATTAAGAGGCCTGGATACCTCTAAAAGACTGGCGAGTAAATAAGCAATGGAAGCCAATGGTAAATATGGTAAAGTGCCTACAGCTATTTTTCGACTGCTAAAGCTAACAAAAGACCCCTACTAAGCAGGGCAGTGTTGGCATTCAATGTGGACTTCAGCATCCCATACAGGCAGATGTCCTGTTTTGTTGCACCACCTGCTGTGATGTTACTAATAAGCCATTTAGGTCAGGTCCTAACTGAATATATGATGATCTGAAGTGCATGTGATAAATCAGGACAATCCACTTCCTGCTTGTTATGGGTGTTTTCATTTGTCAGGCTATGTAGTCTGAGTTATAGCTGGGGAAATTCAAGCCTTTAAAAACTTGTCACTTGCTCAGTTAATTCATGTTAAAGTGACAAAGTGAGAAAACGATAAGAAAGGAGACTACTTCTCTCAGAGGGAAAGTTTATTCAAGATCCAACAGCATATGGATCATACTTGTATTAGTGAGGTTGTTAGGTTGAAGATTGGGTATGTTTACATTTATACACTTATCATCAAAATAATAGTTGCATCCAGAAGGAAGTGTCAGATTGCAATTCAATCGGGAAGAAAGATAAAGGTTACCAGGAACAATAAATGATCATAAATTTAGATGGGTATGGGCAATATTCATTGAGCTACACAAGCAGAAGTAGTCTCTGTCAGTATGCCATTCGGGCCACCATTGCGTTTAATAACGCAACATGCCAGATGTGTCACCATGGAGTTGTAGAGGTTCCTGACCGTGTCCTGTGATAATCCATCACAGCAGCCTGAATATTCTCACACAGTTCCTGCAGACTTTGCGATAAGGGTGACTAAGATGCCTCCAAACACTGATTTGTTGGTTGTCTCCACTAAGACTGAATCGGCACGTGTCACTGAAGATGACCTGCTGCCAGTCTGAGCCACTCCTTGGCAGTCTGGCACGACACCATTGCCGTTTCCTTGTGTTAAGGGTAGTCATGGTAGTGAATGTAGTCCTGCATTGTGCAGCCGTTTGGGGGTTCACTGAATGTTCACAATCGTGGCTGTTGGGTCATTCTGCACGTGAGTCAGTTCGTCAGTTCTCTCTCTCTCTCTGGTTCTGTAGGCCTCCCAGATCTTTTATGCCACTGGTGCGTGCCCCCTTCTATCCAGTGCCACCAACACCGTGCTATGGTAATATAGTGGGTAATAAGTTGATGAGACCATCTCGCTACCCGGAGCCCTACAGTGCGACCCCTCTCCAACTCTTTTAGCTGCTCGGATTGCTTTTAAATTCTTCTCTGGTGCATACATTCTCTTGCAAAGGATGCTTCCTGCACAACAGCATGGGTGCATGAGCATGAACAGAAAGCACACGCAACAGACCATCCTTATATTGTGAGTCATGTACAGTGATAAGGCTCGTCCTTGCTTACGTCACATGTGTGGCTGAACATGAAGCTTAAATCATTTGCATGTCTAAACCTATTTCAAACCTAGCCACCAAGTTTCGTTCCTGTCGGTTGATTCCTTCTGGGTGTTTTTGTAATGATTAGTGTATAAAAATATTTAAATGCGGCCTTTTACTGTTCTGTAGGAACCGATAACCATGACCGCAGAGGAGACGATTAACATCAAGGAGGTGGAAATCCTCAAACTCATCCTGGATTTCCTCAACTCCAGAAAGCTCCACATCAGCATGTTAGCCCTGGAGAAGGAGAGCGGCATCATCAATGGACTCTACTCAGATGATATGCTCTTCCTCAGGTGAGTTTCATGCTGTTAGTGCTGCTGCCAGCTGCTGCTGTTTCAGAAAAAAGAAATTTGATGTTGATTCTGTTGTTTGTAACGCTGCTTTTCATTCACTGGGCAGAAGAGTAGCTAGTGTAAAGAAAAAGTGTTTCTGATTCATCTACTCTATGCTCTGCCTGTTAACTTCTTCTGAGATTCAGGTTTGCTGTGTTTCTGCTCTAATATGCTAACTAGCCTTTTCCCTCTTCCTTCAAGACAACTGATATTAGATGGCCAATGGGAGGAAGTCCTTCAGTTCATTCAGCCATTGGAGTGCATGGACAAATTTGACAGAAAGAGGTGAAGAAGATTCATTTAATCTATGCACTAGTGCACAAGAGGTTCCAATCTGAGTGCCACTGTTAAGTGCTCTGGTCCAGTGCTCTGTAGTCTTACTGGTTATTCTGTTATTCTTTTTTTCTTCCAAAGGTTTCGCTACATCATTCTTAAACAGAAGTTCCTGGAAGCTCTTTGTGTGAATAATGCTATGTCTGCAACTGAGGATCCTCAAAATGTGAGTTTTTGCGTGTGCCTGGTGGGATAATCTCTCTGCAGCAGCTTAGGTGGTTGAGATGCCAGAAGCCTTAAGACTGTGATCCGAGATGAATGTGCAGTTTTGACTAGAAACTGTGGGTGAATATACAGTGTGAATAAAAATATGAGCATTTCTTAATAATTATAAAGGAAAGTTGTTAAATAAAATAGTCCAGTTGTAGTCTATCAGCCAAGACGTATTTGTTGAATGAAGTTAGCATCTTTATGCTGCTCTGGTTCAATGAGTCTAATGTTGCTAATAGGTCATAGAAGCTTGCATTAATCAGTGATCAGAAGTCTCACTTTCTCTGGATAGCCCTCTATCACTCAACATAATATAGTGTTAGTGTATCCCTCCAAGCACTTTGAACTGTTTAGTAACATTGGATGGTTTAGTGACAGTATGAGAAAACTCATACTGGCATTCACCCTCCCAGCTTGGGAACACTGTATGGTCGGGAGACCTTCAATTCATTGGAACTGGCAGTCAATACATTAGGGAGACATGAAAATTAAGCATATAAATAAAAATATATGCATGTATTTATACAAAAATGAGCAAAAATATGTGTCATGGATTGTACTTCTATTTTTTTCAAGCCTTAATTTTCATACTTTTTTTTTCTTTTTCAATTTGTCCATTTTTTTATATATTACACACAGTATGTCAAACAATCTCAGGAACAACAAAACTACAAAGCCGCATTATTACTTAACAATACACATGCAGTTTAAGGCAAGTGTATGATAAATCAAGGATGCAGATTGCCAGTGCCAGTTTTTTCCAAAGTGCATAGGGCACCCAACCTTCTTCACTGTTTATTATTAGAGACATGTATTGTACATATCTAGAATGGACAGGGTACCTCAGTGTACTTAAACAGTTTGTGATGTTCCTGCCAAAAGGTCCTGTCAAGTATAAAAACAAAGGGCTATGTTATTTTTCTGTCAGCCATACGGATGCAGAAGCGGCAGCAGACCTGACAGGATGGCACAATGGGTCATTTAAATTGGTCACAATCCCGCTAAGCAGTCTTCATGCCACACTAAACTAAGCTTTATACATGCTAAAGTAAACTGCTGCCATTGTCTGCATGCCTGATAAAAAGGAGAAGAGTTGTGAGCAGTTATGCCAGCAGGCAATGTCCTGAATGATTTACTGTAAATGTGGGTCTCTTGCTGATCTTTTCCTGAATGTGTAGCGCCTTCCAATATGTGGAGGCTCCCCAAGTCAGTCTTTGCCTAGGACCCTGAGAGGGCTAATACTGGCACTACAGTTTGTATAGTGCTAGCTAGTCAAGTGCAAGTTTGTCATTTGGCTTATTTCACCATTTTCTCTATAATCCAGTTATGTTCAAATCAGTTTCTTAAGGGGCCTAGAATGCCCATCACATGGGCATAAAGTGATAGTGTGGATCATCTGCAGGACCAATTTGAAAATCTGTTTAAAATGGAGCATTAATGATAATGATTAATGCATGAGGCTGTTCTCAGTGTCCACAATTAATAAACTGAAAGAATTTGATAGGCTGTTCTGATTAAAAAAAACAGATGTAATTCAGCAATGCTCTCTCTTTTTCAGCTGGAACTGACCATGCAGGAGGCGGTGAAGTCCCTGCATGCTCTGGAGGAGTACAGCCCCTCAAAAGAAGACTACAGTAAGCTGTGCCTACTGCTCACCCTCCCTCGACTCACCCACCATGCCGAGTTCAAGGAGTGGAACCCAAGCACGGCCCGAGTGCACTGCTTTGAGGAGGCCTGCAGCATGGTGGCAGAGTTTATCCCAGCTGACCGCAAACTGAGCGAAGCAGGCTTCAGGGCCAGTGGTGACCGCCTCTTCCAGCTCCTCATCAAGGGCATCCTTTATGAGTGCTGTGTGGAGTTCTGCCAGAGCAAGGCCACTGGCGAGGAGATCGGCGAGGGTGAGGTGTTGCTGGCTGTGGACTTGCTGTGCGGCAATGGCTGCGATGAACTGGACCTGAGCCTACTGTCCTGGCTCCAGAACCTCTCGTCTTCCGTCTTTGCATGCGCCTTCGAGCAGAAGACCCTTAACATTCATGTAGACCGGCTGGTCAAGCCTGCACGTGCGGGTCATGCTGACCTGCTTACGCCGCTCCTCACCAAACTTTCCCCATGTCCAGCATCACCCCTCAAACGCCCGCAGTCAGCTGACACATACATGTCACGCTCACTCAACCCTGCACTGGATGGCCTGTCCCATGGCCTAGCGGGGAAGGAGAAGAAGAGCGCAGAGGGGGGTGGAAATGTTGCAGCAATGTCACACTCCTTCGCAAACTTTGGCTCGAACGCTACTCGAAGTGTGTTGGAAAATAACATCTTCACTGAATCACCGGACAGGTACAGGCTTTTGGTGGCTTGGTTATGTAGCTTGCTTGTTAACGTAGCTTTATTAATTGATTGATGTCCATATGGGCCCTAAAAATTCCTATAACTAATAATGTTGGCTGATTCAGATTTTATAGGATCAAAAAAAAAAAAAAAAACATGAATCAAATATGACTGTTAAATTTCTCAAATGGAACCCAGAGCTTTTAGAAATAGGTGTAGTATGCAGTTGTACTCTGTAAACATTGTTAGTTTCGGTTCATATATTAAAAATAAAGGAATTTAAAAACAAGCTGTGCTCAATAAATAGTTTCTATGATCTCATGAAACCTAACTAGTGTAGATATGTCCATGTTTAGCCCTGCCTGTTCATACAGGTGTTCTAAAGAGTGTTTTAGCTCAGAGTCATTTTGAAATGTGGTACAACACAGGACAGCCAATCAGAAAACATGGGTAGGATATGGGCCTTTATAAGAAGCCTGAACATTTCAGTAACTGATAATAATGACTATTTATACTTTTTTTTTATGGTTAAAAATAAAACCAACTCCTATCTCTTTGGTTATTTCAACAAAAATTCTCAAATAATCACAATGGAAAACAAGTCTTTGTAATTTCTGACCTTAAAGTGTCACCTTAGGACAGGTTAATGTTATAAAGTATCACCATGTTTAGCTCTCAAACATTCCTGTATCAGATGATGTCACACTTGCTTGTTCAAAATAGCATCACTTTCCTGAGTGTGAACTTTTTCTTTTAATATTTAAAAAAAGAATTCTCTCTGCTTTTATTTTTGAATTGCAGTTGATTCTGATCAATTTTAATCTTGACTGATTTTATGAACAAAAAACATATCTCATGAAGTGCATATTGCAATTATGGCACTGTGTGTGACTCGAAGCAATCAGTGAGCACATTCTGTGGTCAGAGACATCAGTCTAAGCAGTGAAATTGAATATTTGGCCAAGCTAAACCCTACTAATCCTGTTGCACCTACTTGGAGCCTGACTGTACTAGCTTTTCTAGTTTGTACTAGTTTGTACAGGGAAGGGCATCAAGGAATGTTGATTTGGTACCAAACCAAAGAGCTACAGGCTCAGAAGTCCCTGCCCTTCTCCTTTATATTGCTCCACAGTGCCCTCAACCAGGTCTGCTACATTGTATGTGAAATTACACCTTTGTTCTATTACAGGACATAGAATGGATACTTTTTACGAATGAGCGATGAGCTGAACATCATTTTTGTGTTAAGTGATGTTTCCTCTGTTTCTCTTGTACCTTCAGGGCACGCACACAAGAGGAGGCAGTGAACAGCTCAGCCCCTGGGAGGGACAGTGGACCTTTTGGGCCAGTTGAGAAGAATGAGGTGAGGTTACTTAAAATGGCATAATGGCGTCATAGAATGGCAGATGGTTCCTGATTAAACTAAATCTCTTTTTGTATGTAGTTGTTCAGTATTGTAGAAGCATATTTTTTAATCAGACGTTCAGAGCCTAAGATCATATTAATATTTGTCCTGGACATGTCTGCCAGATCAAAATGTCCATACAGATGATCAGGGCTAATCTGTGCAATACTGTTTCTTCAGTACAGAAAGGATTGTTTGTGTGTGTGTGTTTGTGTAGGAGCAGTTGCAGGAATTCCAGCGTCAGCGCCTACGTGTACAACAGCACCTGGAGCAGAAACAGCAGCAGACACAGCTCTATCAGCAGATGCTGCTGGAGGGAGGAGTACAGCAGGCTGATCAGCTGTCAGCCCCTGGCCAACACAACCTCACACAGACCTTCCTCAGCAGGTCAGACCTGGACACTCGCGTCAAGAAGAAATGCTTGCTGTACCAGAAGTCAGGACAACTGATGAATTGTCGAACAGAAGTTAGCTTTGTAAAGAGTCTGATGGTTTGGTGGAAAAAATCAATTTTGCACAAATGTCAGGGGAAGTAAGGGGGAAATGTATGTACAATCCATTTAACACTTGCACGATTCAGCTACAGACTATATATATATATATATATATATATATATATATATATATATATATATATATATATATATATATATATATATATATATATATATATATATATACAGTGGGGAAAATAAGTATTTAGTCAGTCACCAATTGTGCAAGTTGTCCCACTTAAAAAGATGAGAGAGGCCTGTAATTGACATCATAGGTAGACCTCAACTATGAGAGACAAAATGTGGAAAAAAAATTGAGAAAGTCATTTTGTCTGATTTTTAAAGAATTTATTTGCAAATAATGGTGGAAAATAAGTATTTGGTCAATAACAAAAGTTCATCTCAATACTTTGTTGTATATCCTTTGTTGGCAATGACAGAGGTCAAACGTTTTCTGTAAGTCTTCACAAGGTTGGCACACACACTGTTGCTGGTATGTTGGCCCATTCCTCCATGCAGATCTCCTCTAGAGCAGTTATGTTTTGGGGCTGTCGGCGGGCAACACGGACTTTCAAATCCCTCCAAAGGTTTTCGATGGGGGTTAGATCCGGATACTGGCTAGGCCACTCCAGGACTTTGAAATGTTTCTTACGAAGCCACTCCTTTGTTTGCCCTGGCAGTGTGCTTGGGATCATTGTCATGCTGAAAGACTCAGCCACGTTTCATCTTCATTGCCCTTGCTGATGGAAGGAGGTTTGCACCCAAAATCTCACAATACATGGCCCCATTCATTCTTTCATGTACACGGACCAGTCGTCCTGGTCCCTTTGCAGAGAAACAGCCCCAAAGCATGATGTTGCCACCCCCATGCTTCACAGTTGGTATGGTGTTCTTTGGATGCAACTCCGCATTCACTTTCCTCCAAACACGACGAGTTGTGTTTTTACCAAATAGTTCTACTTTGGTTTCATCTGACCATATGACATTCTTCCCAATACTCTTCTGGAACATCCAAATGCTCTCTAGCAAACTTCAGACGTGCCTGGATATGGACTGGCTTAAGCAGGGGGACACGTCTGGCACTGCAAGATCTGAGTCCCTGGCGTCGTAGTGTGTTGCTGATGGTAGCCTTTGTAACGTTGGTCCCAGCTTCCTGCAGGTCATTCACTAGATCCCCCCTTGTGGTTCTGGGATTTTTCCTTACCGTTCTTGTGATCATTTTGACCCCACGGGCTGAGATCTTGCGTGGAGCCCCAGATCGAGGGAGATTAGTAGTGGTCTTGTAGGTCTTCCATTTTCTGATTATTGCTCCCACAGTAGATTTCTTCACATCAAGCTGCTTGCCTATTGCAGATTCAGTCTTCCCAGCCTGGTGCAGGTCTACAATTCGGTTTCTGGTGTCCTCCGACAGCTCTTTCGTCTTCACCATAGTGGAGTTTGGAGTGTGAGTGTTTGAGGTTGTAGGCAGGTGTCTTTTATACTGTTAACGACTTCAAACAGGTGCCATTAATACAGGTAATGAGTGGGGGAAAGAGGAGCCTCTTAAAAAAGAAGTTACAGGTCTGTGACAGCCAGAAATCTTGCTTGTTTGTTATTGACCAAATACTTATTTTCCACCATTATTTGCAAATAAATTCTTTAAAAATCAGACAAAATGACTTTCTCAATTTTTTTCCACATTTTGTCTCTCATAGTTGAGGTCTACCTATGATGTCAATTACAGGCCTCTCTCATCTTTTTAAGTGGGACAACTTGCACAATTGGTGACTGACTAAATACTTATTTTCCCCACTGTATATATACATAAAATATATTAGTTCCCCTTCATAAAGAGTGGAGGTTGTTCTTCTCTCTCTCAGCGATGATGGCTTTAGGTATTGTGTATCTAATGAACAATTGTGGTGGTCTTTTTGGAAGTGGAAAGTGAACCAAAGTGAAGTGAAGTGGAGTTTACTTCTTTTGAATTCCCCCTTCCTAATGGAAGTAAATGATCTTGTATCTAATCTTCTAGGAAATGTCTTCTGACAAATCACTTGTACGTAATGGCAGTTTAAACCGGAAATTAAATAAATGAGGGGTGCTCCCTGACTTTTGCACTGCACAGCATTTGAATAGAAAACTTGTTTAATGGTTGAAATTAGTCACATACAAAATGAGCACACATTTTTCCCTCAGGTTTATGTATTAGGTTTTTTTCATGAAATCCAGTGCACTATTCAGTAAGACAAAAAATGATAACTAAAACATGTAATAACCTGATAAAAAAGCAAAGAAGCATAAAAATAGGGCTAAAGAATTTTTGAGGAAAAAAAAAAGAGCATAGAGTGTAGTACATATTTACATCAGTTACTCCAGGATAGTGAAGGACTGTAAGCTTACCAATATAGAGCAAAGTTTACAATAGTGTATCTGATTTTCTCTATTTTGGCAAACATTTAAGTACTTCTGTAACCCCCTAAGAGTGACATGGAGGAGATTCCCACCTCAGCAAAATTAGGCGCTTTGCCAGTAGAAAAAAGTCTGCCTTCTCGGTAGCGATAGATTTAAAGGTGGGAGGACACTAAATACGGCAATAATTGCATTTAAGTCAAGAGGGGCTGTAATACTGTCCATAATGGTCTTAAAGATTTCTAACTAATAGTTCCAATTAGCATCAACTTCATAAGTCTACATTATCTAACTTAAGTTAAACGACTTTGGTGTAGAATTTTACATTGGATCAGCCCATGTCTTGCACAAACAGTCAAAGAATGAACACAACAAAGAAAAAGAATAATTATCCCATGTATCGCTCTGGGATCTCCGTCTCCAACGTCTTCTACCGTCATGAGCATCCTTTGTAAACCAAACAACACAGAGAATGTCCTAATTTCTAAGTAAAGCATGTAAAATCGTGCAGGAGAAATTTTAATTCGAGAGACAAATAACATGGAGCATGCCTCAAAGTTCTATACCAAAGCAAACAACACTTCAAGAAATATTTTCAGTTGTATGTCTAGTTTTGAATAAGTGGCTTGTGTATTGTGGGGATTGTGCATAGGTCTATTCAGAAGCTTGAAGAGCTGAATGTGGGTATGGAGGACCTGGGAGAGGACATGCAAGCCCTTGCCCAGCAATGTAACGGCACGCCAGCCAAAGGGGGACGCATGCACACTCCAGAAGCAGTTGGTGCCAGCAAGGACCGAGGTGGCGTCACCAGCAGCACGCCTCAGAAAGGAGGCGGACGAAACATGCCTTCACTTGATGAGTCTCCAGTGCTGGTCAGCAGGAGGTAAGGTTGGATTTAAATCATTTAACGTTTTCACAATGCATGCTGTTTTTTGTATTTGTATATTCCCTCTTGCTGATTTCATAGAGTGAGGTGTTTTTAGTGTAATTTCATAATGTACAGCAGCAGTTCTGTGAGCTGTTGATATGACCTTCCAGTGCGTTTCAAGATGAGAAGCCCAAGTCTCCATTTATAGCACTGCACACTTTGGAGGACACTCAAGCTGTGCGAGCAGTCGCATTTCATCCCTCTGGGACTCTCTATGCTGTTGGCTCCAACTCCAAAATCTTGCGTGTGTGCACCTACCCACAGAACCTTAATCCCAGGTATTGTGTGTTGTTAATCATTTTTGTTTAGGAATTAAGCCGTCTGTGAATATGATGTACAAAGGAATCAAATAAATGGATTTTGTCAATAATTAATTCACCCAATGTTACATTCCATGCATGTATATACATATACATATACATATCTGTTTGTGAATTCTCATCGGTCTCTGACTCGCAGTGCAGAACGCTCAGTAAAGCAGCCTGACATCTGCTTTAAACGTAACAAGCACCATAAAGGCTCCATCTACTGTGTGGCTTGGAGCCCCTGCGGCCAGCTTCTAGCTACAGGCTCCAATGACAAATACGTAAAAGTTCTGCCTTTCAACGCTGACACCTGCAATGCTACAGGTAACAGACATGCTCTCTTTATTTATTGTATTTTTGTTTTTTGAAATGCTGAGATATCAGCACATAGGTGCAGGATCTCATGTACGCATGACATGAGTGCAGTGTGTTTAAAAATGTGCCTAGTTCCTGTTCTGGAGGAGTTTGGCCGTTAAACGGCTTTGGTCATTATAATTTGGACAAAGACTGTGTGCGTGTGTGTAGGACCTGATCTGGAGTTTAGCATGCATGATGGGACCATCCGTGACCTGGCGTTTATGGAGGGTCCAGAAAGCGGAGGTGCCATTCTCATAAGTGCTGGGGCAGGAGACTGTAATATCTACACCACCGACTGCCAAAGAGGACAGGGCCTACACGCACTCAGCGGGCATACAGGTACACATACAGACAAACTGTGTTCAGCAGGAACTTCATTCCACCTATAAGAAGGCATTTCACAATGGACAAATTAATGCAGCAGTAACATTGTTGTCTTAGGTCACATTCTGTCGCTATATACGTGGGGTGGTTGGATGGTGGCGTCTGGCTCTCAAGATAAGACTGTTCGTTTCTGGGACCTGCGCGTGCCCAGCTGCGTGAAGGTGGTTGGAACTGCCATGCATGGAACTGGTGTGTTGTCTTTATTTCCTTGTTTTCTATTATAGCAGTACATCCAAAAGAGTATTTGAACGCTTCAAACATTGATCACTTTACTGATCACAGTTTTTTTAGGTACTTAAAATGTTTACCAAAATATTATTTTCTTTAGAGGAAAAACTTTTAGCCTGTCAGAGATGCCACATTCTGTCCTGTTTTGAAAACAGGAAGCGCGGTAGCCTCAGTGGCAGTGGACCCTAGTGGGCGCCTCATGGCGTTGGGACTTGAGGACTGCCGATGTATGCTGTATGACATCAGAGGGGGTCGAACTGTGCAGGCTTATCGCCCCCACACCAGCGACATCCGTTCTGTTCGCTTCTCCCCTGGAGCACATTACCTACTCACTGGTTCCTATGACAACAAAGTCATGATCAGCGATTTACAAGGTAGGAAGGATCTGCTATTACATACCATGCTTATTACCTTTCAGAACAGGTCAAGTGGTGGTAAGAGCACCATAAAGACTTGCTTAAAGACTGCAGAGCAAAGTATTGCCTTCAGGGTAGGAAATTATAATAAATGGGTATCAGTTCCATTTGGTTTGTGGTTTATTGTAAAATGTACAGAAATTGAGAGTTGTCATTTGCAGCAGATTCTCTCATTATGCTGCAGTCCGTTTTATCTGTGGACAGTTTGCAAAAAATGTTAAACATGGGGCCATTTTTCCCATTTGCTGACAGTTAATTCCCAAAATAGTTATATGCATTTTGCTTAGGGATGTGGCAAAGAAATGGCTGATGTCAGTATCTGGTGTTTTTTATTTACATATCTGCCAGTGCCAATATTGATACATAACCTTTTTTATACCAAGTAGAAATTGAGACTTCCAATGAGGTACAATCATAATAGAACGCATCTTTCAGCATCTGCTAAACCTCCTGAGAGGTTTAATATATGTCATCAAATATCAGTATGATTCATTATGACTCCCTAATTTTGCCACTTCATACATCTTCCTCTGTTCTTAAAACTTCATAGTTCTTTCACCCACAGGGGACCTAACCAAACCACTGCCAGTAGCAGTGGCCGGCGAACACAAGGATAAAGTGATCCAGTCCCGGTGGCACACGCGAGACCTCTCCTTCCTGTCCTCTTCTGCAGATAAGACTGTCACACTGTGGGCCCACAACCCTTAAACCTCTCCCCCAAACTAAGAAGGAAAAGCTGTACAGAGAAAGCACAAATCAGTCTGATCCCCCCGTATACCCTGACAAACGGACCACATTCATTCAAAAGGACCACTGACCAGGCAAAGAAGAGTAGTAAGGATATGTTTGTGTTTGCTTGTCTTTGTAACTTGACAGCTTTTTATTGTTAGTACTGTTCAAGAGGAACAGACTGTACCTTGTAACTGGGAATTGAATTGATCACTTTTCAATAAAACCAATGAGTCGTGCATGTTGTTGCTGATTAGGAGCAAGATGTCTGCTGTTTTCTGTCGCACAATAAATAAGACCTGGCTTACTTTGTTGAACCAAACTACTGAAGTATTTTGAGAGCTGTATCAGTATTTTGTTGTTATGATGCAAAACAGGCAAGATAATTCAAAGTATGTGAAAGATTTTGTGCCTTGAGTTTAGTAATCCTTAGTTAGGGTAATAAATTTGAATGTTGTAATATGACCTTTATATAACAGACTAGCCAAGCTACCAGTTTGTCACATGTAATACATCTGCTTTTCTGAATAATGGGCATGTTGCTGAAGTTGATTTCATCTTTAAATATAGAACAGCTAATCGGTGCGTGTAACAGAAAAACGTGGCATGTGTGTTCGACTGAAATGTGAAGAAAAAATATGAATTTTGTCTTTAAAAGTCTGTGCTGTAAATATTATGTTCTCATCTGATTGTAGATAAGATGTTTTATTTTATGGTATATTTATTTATTTTTGTTGATCTCTGCATTAGCACTTAAAAACAACAGTTGCACATGCTGTGAAGCATCAGGTTGTTAATTGCATTTTTTTTTTCTTATTTCATTGAAAATTGAGGCTTTTAAAATGGCAATAAAGTAAATTTGAGAGAAGCATGATGCTGTTTAATTCAAAACAAGTGTTTCTCATTTTTAACTTGGAGGCTTTGATTATGTGGTCTGCTCTTGTACTGAAAATGAGAATGTATGTGTGGGAGATCTATTTTATTATTTAAAAAAATACAGCTATTTAAAAAGCCCAGTCTGCACCATATATTGATTACAAGGGCTGGATGTGTATAATTTAATGAAACTTACTTTTAATCTAATTTAATCAGCTGTTTCTATTTTTAAAAAAAACAATCAAACAAACATAAAATGATAATAGCAAGAGCATAACTTCCTATACTGGTTTAATATTGGTATTATGTATATTACATAGGTATTATGTCATGTTTGTGTGTGCATCTATGAACAGATATGCACTCTATGGGTTGGGAATTACACACTGTAGTCCATATGTTTCTCTGTATAATGTGTTACCCCCCATTATACGGTTTCTGCAAGAATCAGGACACCCACAGGACCACCAACAGGTGGCTCAGCAGCACTGCAGTGACACTGATGTGGTGATGGTGTGTTAGTGTGTGTCGTGCTGGTGTGAGTGCTGCTGGAGTTTTTAAACGCCTCACCGTCACTGCTGGACTGAGAATAGTCCACCAACCAAACGTATCAAGCCTACGGTATCTTGTGGGAAGCGCCCTGTGACCACTGATGAAATCAAACTGTGCAGAGACATCACCTCTGACTTCACGTCTGCATTTTGGATTAACAAGGTGGAAGTGTCTAATGGAGTGTCACTGTAGTGCTGAGAATGAACCACCAGATATACAGAAGAACTACAGTGCATTATTGTAGAACTACAAATTGCTCCTGTATGGTAGCAAAAAATGATAAAATGATCATGTAGAACAGGTCTATAAATATGAATAAAACCATTTAAAATATCAAAATACTGCTAATAAGTAAACAAAGTTATTATATACATCAAATATATTTAATATGTTATGAAAAAATGTTATGAAAGCGTCGGGGGTAAAGTTTGCTACGGTCTGTCTATGAGACCAGACTGACCGTTGATTTTTGCCTGATTTGTTAACCATATGGATAGACATGTTCTGGTTATGTCCGTAATAAGGCCACGGACTACAGATTGGGCAAAATCAAGAGGCGCGTATAGAAAACATCTATTCAATTATCTGAATGCAGCAAACGTAAAAATTCGCTTAAATAAACCTTCTAAAACCGTCCTGTACGACCGCCCCGACGTGAGGTGCAGATCTGCGCTTCCGCGAACGGCAGCGGATTCATGCTCAATGCCGTAAACCAGCAGGTAATGGCGTAAAGGACTTGGGACAAAATATATAAACACATCTTTGTTAGTCTGCGGTAATCTAGAAGATGAGCACTTTGATACTGACATACATCTGGAAAGTACAACTGTTTATAAATCCTACACGTTAAGCAAATATGTCCGGTATGAAAGACCAGCTGGGGAACTGAATTCACTGTAACACAGACACTCACGTTAAAAGTCATCGATTTCCGGCAGTGTTTACGGATCTGGCCGGGATCTGGTCTGGTCTTTCCTCGAATGCTAACTGCTGGAAACGTCGACTTTACAGGAGTGTTTTATTAATATATATCTGTGACATTCTAATGAATGTACCAGAGCTTTCGTTTTAATCGGGTCTGGTTTTCGTTTAGTTTCGTTGTTCGAATAAGCTAGCTTGTTGACCAACTTGCGTCTGCTATCGTTCACTCAGCAGCCCACTTTTCTTTTCTGTCCTCTGTTTGGGAAAAACCGGACATGCGTAGCATTAACGTGTGTTATTAACTCTTGAGTTTGTGCTGTTTTGGTATGAACGTGTAACAGCATGGTACTTATGATAACACTAAGGTTTACCCGTTGCTGAAGTGCTCCTCAGACTGCCAAGTTCCTGTCCATGGTTATGAGGTCAGTGGTTATGAGGGCGTTTCGTTTTGGAACTTAACCAGACCAAGATTGTTATTCTTTATGTTATTTTTATTATACAAGTAATCATGCGGTTATCGGGAGTTATGCGTTTGTCGGGGTATGGCTGTCTCCTGGTGTGGAGCTGTTTTGTTATGGCTTATGGAAACTCTGACGAAGATGAATGGATCGACCCGTACGACATGCTGCACTACGATGCGACCTCGCAAAGCATGAGAAAGTCTGCTGAGGTAACAGGTGACGTGGAGGCAGCTTGAACACAGTACATGTTGCTGTAACCTCCCGGAGACGATCATTTACTTTGGTTGAAAATCTCAATCGTGTTTTACAGGACAGCAGCTACAAAAATGTGCCGACTAAGAGAAGAGAGTACAGTATGGATTCCGCCCTGGCGACCCGGTGTCCAGACATAACTGAATGCACCAACACGGTGAACAGGTTACAAACAGAGGTCAGTCGGATGCAGATACCCTCGTCCACTTCAGCTGTGTATTCTGTACTTTCAGTCACCTTGTGAGGTCCACCTACACTGTTTCTCCAAAGTGAAGGGTAGTACTTTGCAGTCTCCCACTGTGACTATGCTGCAGGATTCTTCTGAAATGGATTTGCAAAATATGTAGGAACATTGCTCTGAGGATTTGATTGCATTTAGCCACATTACTAAGGTCAGGTACCTGGGGTAGGTTAGAAGTTCTAAATCACAAATTCCACGTCAACTAATAGTGCACAATTGCTCCAACAAGCACAGCTCCCCTGATTCAGAGCCCTGTGCAGTGGGTGTTGATATTGCTGTAGGAGAGCATCCAGAGTTTCTCATTCTGAAGGCAGTGCTTTTAAAATTGAACTGTAACTGGTATCTGGCGCTAGTGATACTGCATGGTGACTACATTTGACCAGTCAGTGGTTTGCATCATTATTGGCTCCCCATGTGTTCTGACTCAGAACCTCACTTGGTGCACCAGTGTGATGGGTGACCAAATATAGCACTGGTACTCAGACAGAGCATGGCTCTCTAGGGCACTGGAAGATATGGCAAAAATACATGATCACAGATTTATAAACATCACGCATTTTATTTGCAGAAAATGAAATGTAAAATGGTTAGTGAAATGTCTTTTATGCTTTGTCAAACTGCTTTCCTTACATTGCAAGCCCACTTTTAACTTTCAAAGATTAATTTAAATGCAGGTGGAGATGTGGATGTAAATTATAAGACTGTCATCAGTAATCAGTGCAGAAGAAGCTGTATTTTTGACTGTACTGTGTTATGCTATAAAACCCAAGTTCATGCAGTTTTTTAAGGTTTATCCACATTTTGTAGTCGTCATGATAAGAATATATAGTGTTTGCTTCTGTAGAGGTTCCTTGTTAGCTGTAGGCATTGAGTAGAGCATATAGTATTTTTGAAGATCATTTTTTGGTCATTGCAAAGATTCTTTAGTATTTCCATTCATATCTTGTTGTGTTATGCTTTTCAGATTGAGGAACACAAAAGGAGGGGGTCACTTTCCTCACATCAGCCAACATGTATTCCTGTGTTCAAGCGCTTCCTCTCTAAGCTTCTGAAGGAAATTGGCAAACTTGGATTGGTATGCTGTTCTCTGCAGCTATGGAAGTCGTTCACTTTTTGCACATTTCAGTTCTGTTTACCTTTGACTCATTTATATTTCCAGCCCACTGCCGTGAAGAATGACATGCACTATGATGCTGAGGTGAAGCTGTCCAAACAGATGGTGGCAGAGATCCAGAAGCTTTTGAATGATGAGAGCAGCTGGAGAACTGGGGCTCTGGATGATGCACTTAGTCAAATACTTGTCAACTTTAAACTCCATGATTACGAGGCCTGGAAGTGGCGTTTTGAAGACACTTTTGGTGTGGAGCTGGAAACTGTGATTAAGGTAAAACTCTTCTCAAATTAAAAGCCCTGTATTCAGCAGCTGATTTAGTAGAAAGCAGTAGGTTTAGGATTGTAACTGAACTGTTACTGGATGATTTTTGTCATGTGTATTATTTGTAATGTACCTCACTGTTTCACATACAGGTCTTCACTTTGCTCCTGATCATTGTCGTCATAATCTGCACAGAGATGTGGTGCACAGTGTCCTGGTTCGTGCAGTTCAAAAGGTTCTTTGCTGTATGCTTTATAATCAGTGTAGTGTGGAACTGGTGCTATCTTTACAAGGTAATAACCATCTCAGTAGTATTGAGTATTCACAAGAAATAACCATAATTAACTGACTTGTGTGTACTCTCTTCTGTGTACTCTATTTCCCAATCATATTTCCCAGTGATTTTTTTTTATTTCTTGTTAGTTTATAAACATCTGTTAAACATTGACGGCATACTGTCCACCCTTGGTCCATACAAACAGTATATGGAACCTGAGCTTAAAACAGCCTGTATTAAGTTACATTTTTTTATGTTATGAAACCCAGTGGATTTATGTAAATCTGCCTATTCAGTCTACAGCAGTTTAGAAGGATTCAGTTTGTTCAGTTCTGAGAGATATAAGAGGTTGAAAACAGAGCTCTTCTGTTTTTGTAGTTTTGTAAAGTTTTCACAGTAGTGTACCTCAGTGATTAACTTTTTATTTACCATTTTCACCAGATTGCCTTTGCTGAACACCAGGCTAACATTATAAAGATGGAGAATGTAAATGAGAAATGCACCGGGGTGAAGAAAATTGACTGGAAAGATAATTTCAGAGGTAAGTTTTCTAGGAACTGCCACTGCATTCAGACTTCACTTTGCCATCAACGGCTGTGCAGCTAGGTGTTGGGAAGTGCAGCATGGTTCATCTTTCCTTTTGAATACAAACTGGGCTCGACCTGAACCCTATCCAGCCTGTTGTGAACACATGAAAGTTTATTTAGGACCAGTGGATGCCGAATTTACTTGACAAATGAACAAACAGGCTGATAAATCACAATAATAAATGTGTGCTGAGAGATGTGGACTGACATTTAAATAGTGAGGTATTTGGCTCATTCCTAAGGGGGTCGGATTACCACCAGAATAACCTGTTGTGTGCATGTGTAGTGGTTGCAAAGAGCAAATAGGTTTACCTTTCCATTTCAGTGCTTCATCCACTTGGCCTCACTGTTCCTCCATAAGGGCAATATCTGATTTCATTCTAAGCTGTTCTATTACTTAATTAGTTTAAGTGAAGTATGTTAGATGAACCCTCATAAGACCAGAACATAAAAACTGTACCAATTACTTTAAAATGACTAGCATTGAAATACCCCTAACATTAGATTTGTTGGACTATAAGTTGAAAACTTTAATACAAGACTGTGGACTTTTACTCTTCTGGCTTACTCTATGCTAGTTAGCATGCTAAAGGCTAAATAGTTAACATCAACTAAAAGAAAAACTGTGTTGTAATTTGGAGGTTTTGGCAGTGTCATAAATCATGAATGTTTAATATTGTCCTTATATAATTTCAGAGTGGTTTAGAACCACATGGACACTTCAGGATGATCCATGTAAGCAGTACTACGAGGTCCTTATTGTTAACCCCATCTTGCTAGTGCCTCCAACAAAGGTTAGTTCTGTTTTTGTTAGTTTTGTTTTAAACCATGCTCCTCAACTGAATTACTGAATGACTGTTCGATGTTTTTGTCATCGCAGGCCATCACTAGAACCATCACCACTTTTATTACAGACCCCTTGAAACAGGTTGGACAAGGCATTAGTGAGTTTCTCAGAGAGTTGCTCAAGGACATGCCTGTGCCCCTTCAAATACCTGTTCTTCTTACCATCGTGCTCGCTATCCTGGTAAGAGATACCAAGAATTGTAGCTGTGTGACTAACTGGCTCTTGTTTTTATATATAGGTTTCTGCTTGACTGTACAAACCATAACTCATTTGGCAGTGAGACACCTTTAAAAAGCATCCTCTAATTAAGATAATCGGCATTTAGTTTTATAAAACTAACAAATCCTTAATATTCAGATGTGTTTTATCCCCACATCTAGCAAGTTTCAATGCCTTTTGGGGGGGGGGTTATATTAAAATGAGCAAATAAATAGAACCAGTGCACTGCAGTTAGCAGAAAGTCCCATTTTAAAGTTTGTTTTCTGTGGAGAATGTGCAAAAAATATGTACGCTCTTCTGTCCAGAGCAAAACAAAATGGATAAATAAAAATTAACCAATGCATATTACATTTGAACTTTTTACTTTGCTTGACTTTATCTTAAAAATAAATTGTATATTATATTTTGCTTTTTATTTGCTGTTCTCTTCATGTTTCTAACCTCCACTAAAAGTTCTTTCTTACGCTACTCAGGTGTTTATGTATGGCAGTGCCCAAGCAGCCATCCAGCACGTTGTCCTTAGGCCTCTGCGTGGTGGGCGCAGAGACCCTCCACCCGCTGTGCAGCAGCCTAATGCTTTTCCACTGAGGGAGCCAGACAGAGAGGAGGAAAGAGATGAATGGGCAGGAGGCGATGCGCGTGCGCTCCAGGAGGGCAACCGAGTCAACCAGATCGGCAACAGGGCTAACGGAGTGAATGAGAGGCCGGAAATTCGCCAAAGGAGGCCCAACAGGCCCAGAGAAGAGCAGCGGAAGGTGTATGTGGAGACCTTACGGAATGCAGACCTCTACAGTGGAGATGAGACAGACAGTCTTCAGGGAGCTGCAGCTGTGGACTCAGTTGAGCAGCGGGCAGAGGACGAACCTCCGGCAGATGCAGAAAATGAGGAGCAAACGACATCTGCACAGAACAGTACGGAGACGAAACCCTCTCAACCTGTGCCCAAGGAGCAAAGTGCTGAAAGTAACAGCGTTGATAATGCAACATCGGGAGATAATCAAAGGAATGGTGTAAGTATGATGTTAGTCTCTTTGTCCCTTGAATGATCCCTTTACAGTGGAAGCTTAAACTTGGACCTGTTTTGTGAGACAGGCCTCTGATTGGAGCCAAAATGACAAAAGCACGTGTTATCATTACCATAATTTATCACCATCTTGTCCTGCTCTTTACTGCTCTCTCCATTCTTATGGGTACGAGTAATTTAGGTCATTTAGATCAACAAGGGGTTTCATTTTTAGGGACTCTGCCTATACTGAACTAACCTACTCTGCAAACATTGATATTGACACGCTCGACCAATCAAAGCGGCCGGAAATAAGGGAGTCTGCATGGGTAGGGTATCACAATGTAAAGAGTCACACTGGGGTTTGCTCTGACTGTGACTTTTTGCAGTGTTAAAAAACTTTGATCCACAAACAGCACTTTCTGAACTTGGCGTGGTTCATGGGTTTGCCAGTGTATGTGATTTTTATATATATTATTATATTTGAGTGCACCAGCTGGCTTTTACTTAAAATTTCATGATTGGACCAACAGAAATGCTCCAGAATTGCTTGGAATAAAGTCTTTTCAGATTTCCTTACGTTGAAACTTAAGAATGTTTTTACCTTTGCTGTAAAGTTACAGTTTTAGAGGTACTTGGTTTTCTTTGGACAACAAAGATTCAAACTATGCTAATATGTTAATTCCTGTATGTTTGCGGTTCTGGCAGTATTGCTGTTTCTTAAATATGCTCGGCATCTCTTGGCCTTTTCGTTTGCCGGATTATTTATTTTAAGTTTTGCTATAGATGTTAAAGTCTTTGTCTT
>JAMWET010002558.1:275000-550000 GCA_024036415.1 Prochilodus magdalenae
GTATTAGTGTTAGTATTAATAACTCTAGTAGTAGTGTTAGTGGTGGTGGTGGTGGTGGTAGTAGTATTAGTGTTAGTATTAATAACTCTAGTAGTAGTGTTAGTGGTGGTGGTGGTAGTAGTGGTAACAATAGTAGCGGTAATAGTTTGTCAGTTGAGGTTCCAGGAATTTCTGAGAACCTTCCATTCAGTACACTATGTGCACACCCAGGGGATAATGTCTGAGTTTGTGATTGGCCCAGGACTGGCTGTGGGCGGAGCTCCCTTGTTTCTTGGAATGAAACGGTCACTGAACATCTTGTTTAAAGTTGAACCTATAAAGGAAGCAGGACAGTTGTTATGGAGTTGCTGGTGAGGGACGGCTCAGACTCAACAAGGTAAGCAGTGACAGTACTAGTGTGAACTAGTGTTTCCGCCCTCCTGTCCACCTGCTGAGTTTAGACCTTCTCTTCATTAACCGTTATCTAGTCATGTGTTTATAGAGTGGCGGTGCAGGAAAACAGGACCTGCTGCAGCTACAAACACTGCAGGCACTAACCAACTGAATATTCAGGAAAATTATGTTTGGGTTCAAAATTGTTCTGAGGATTATTTAAATTCAGAACTCTTGCTGCTTTACTGTTGGTCACATCTCATTCTCACACCTTTAGCACCTTACTTCGGCACTGAGAAGATTAGCATCTGACAAACCGCAGATCATGCTGAGGAGAAGTTTCACGGCAGGTTTTTTAGAGAAGTCAGTGCTTTACACTGTCTTGACTGTTATATATTATCACATGCATGTGTAGTCCAGCCCACACTAGGCATTTCAACTCTGATCATTGTCTCACTGATGTTTCATTTCAGTTTTATTGAGGAGAGCTTTAAATTAAAAGAATCTCCTCAGAATGTAGAACATGTGGAGCTGCACTCTTCCACAGTTTGGCTGAGCTGCCAGTACTTTGATTGCTCATGCTTAACCTTGGACTTTTCCCGCATGAGCACTGTCAGTGGCCTCGGCTGGGAAACACACTGGACAGTTTTGGAAATGTTTGATGGGACAAATAGAAACCTCGCACTTGGCTAAAACACTTCCTTTATTGTATGATGAATGATGAATCACCTTCCCCATTTCCAGAATAGAGCTGTCACATGAAAGCTGGTGTTGTTTGTTTTGATGTTTAATGAAACCGACGCTAATCTACTAAACAGTCTGACATTTGATCAAATTGGCTTTGCCTTGTAGCATTCACAATGTTAACGTATCAAAGCAGCTACACAGAAAACCAGTTTATATCAAGGAAAAGAAAAACACAGTTCATGTACAGACGGAGGAAAGGGAATCCGGATCCAAGCTCCCCATGAGCAAGCCAGAGGCAACAGTGGTGAGGAAAAACTCCCTTGAGTAAGAAAGAAACCTCGAGAGAAGCCAGTTTCAAGGGGAGAACCCATCCTCCTCAGGTCAATCCCAGGTGAGGAGAGAAAGACAGAGCTTACATGAAAAGGAGCTTAGAACATCTATTAGATACAGTCTGATTAATCCAGGAGGGAGTAATCATATATATATATATATATATATATATATATATATATATATATATATATATATATATATATATTGTACATATAATACATATGTATTATATGTACAAACGTATTGGGACACCTACAAATTTCACATACAGGAGCTTTTTGCCGTTCAATTCATCCCAAAGATGTTTGACGGGGTCAAGGTTTAGGGCTCTGTCCGGATCAGTCAAGTGTTTCCCCATCAAACTCACCCAGTCATGACTTTATGGACCTTGCTTTGTGCACTGGGGCACAGTCAGGCTGGAATAGCAAAAGGGCCTTCCCCAAACTGTTGAAAGCATACAGTTGTCTGTAATGTCTTGGTTGGTATGCTGCAGCATTAAGATTTCCTTTAAGGAAAGTAAGGAAAAGGAAAAGGCACTCTAGGCCGACCCTTAAAAACACATAGTATTATCCTTTCTCCACCAAACTTTACAGTCAACACAACACAGTCAGGCAGGTAACATCCTCCTGGCATCTGCCAAAACCATACTCGGCCATCAGACTCCCAGATAGAGATTTCCACTACTCCAGCGTCCAGTGGTGACATGCTTTACACCACCCCATCCAAACCTTACCACTGTGTTTGGTGATATAAGGTGTGCAGCTTTTTGGCCATGGAAACCCATATTATGAAACTTCTGGTGTCCAGGTTTTTGTGCTTAACGTAAGACAAGGTTTGGAACTCTACAGTTACTTAGTCAGTATTGGTTACGCACCACTCGCAGTTGATGGTGGAATATCTAGGAGTGAAGAAAGTTTACAAACTGACTTGTTGCAATGATGGCATCCTATTAACAGTGCCATGCTTGAATTCAGTGGGCCCTTTAGAATGACCTATTCTTTCACTAATGCTTATGGAACACTGGATGGCTAGGTGCTTGATTTTATACACCTGTGGCAATGAAACAGAATATAACACCTGAGTTCAGTGATTAAAAAATCCCAGTGTCCCAATACTTTGGTCCACACACAGTAGTTTACTTGGACTTCACTAACTGGGGAGCGAATGGCATGATTTTTTTGGTAAAGTGGTGAAGAATTGGGTTCTCCCTGAAACGGGGCCTTTAAACGTCTCTGTATTTACCTGACTAACAGCTGCTGCGCGTCTGTTCTGGTGTAGCATTAACATGGAAGTGACCCTTGAGACCATCATGGAGGAAACACTGAGAGAGGACCTGAGATACTATTTCATGAGTCCCTGTGAGAAGTACAGAGCACGACGACAACTACCGTGGAAGCTGACCGTGCAGATTTTAAAAATAGCTATGATTACAACCCAGGTATAAAAATGATTTTAAGGATTCACTGAGCTTTGTGTTTAATGTGCACCCAATGTTACAGTCATTTTAATAGAGATGATCCAGATAATTAAATAGAGACCCTTGTAGCTATCAAACCTTTTGAATAATCTTGTGGTTGAACTACTGTTACTGTCGAACTAACATATCTGTTCTTTGCTTTACTTTGCTTTCAAAGCTTGTTCTCTTTGGGCTTAGCAACCAGCTTGTGGTGGCCTATAAAGAGGAGAACTTGATGGCTTTCAAGAACTTGTTCCTGAAGAGCTACAGTGGTGTAGACGAAGACGACTACAGTGTGGCTGTTTACACCAAGCAGAGTGTCAATGATAATATATACTATGTCTTAGATCAGGTTTGTCTTTACTCCACGTCAGTCTTCACTTCACCTCACTCAGTTTGAACTGTAACAGCTTTGGTTGGAATTACTGCTCTATGTGTTTTCTAATGTATTGTCTCAGTTTGAGTTATGTCATTGGAGTGCTAGTCTGTAGGTCCTTATTTGTATTTAATGTGGTGTTTTTATCTGTTTTGCAGTATTCTCAGTTAGGCCAGCTGTCTGTGGGCCCTGTCAGATATGCAGAGGAGAACGGAAAGCTACTGCCATTGGTCATCTGTAAAGAGCACTACAGACCGGGCAGCGTGGAGCCGTCAAATGAGTCCTATAATATTGATGCTGAAACTGAGAAAGGTTTTTGATTTTACCTTCGCCTCAATCATATATTTGGGTTCTTGGCTTGCGGCATCATTATTCGTTGAAGTCTGTTGAAGATGTAATGAAATGAATAGTTTGAGCCATTCAATATTCCAGATTCATAAAAGAACAAAAAAATTTGCCCAGGAAAAAAGAAGAACAAACGGCATTAGAGCTGAAAACTACCAGCAGGGCAATAATGGAGTAATAAAATAGAACCTGATTTAATTCTAGAACAAATTACAACAGGAATATCACAGAATCACAGGTAGTGCAACATGACCTAAAGCAAAATAACAAAGATTGTGTGATGGCAACAGTAGAAACTGCAGGCGTTTTGGCATTGCACTGTTCATCAAAAGAGTTTCCAGAAGAAAGTGTCGGATTACAATGCTATTGGGTGGGAAGATAAGTGTTACCTGAAACAAAAAATAACGGTACATTTAGACTGATATGGGCAATATTTATTGAGCTACACATTCACATGAACCCGACATGCCAGATGTCTTGTCATGGAGTTGTAGAGGTTACCTATCGGTGTCCTGAGATAATCCAGCTCATGCAGCTTGAATATTCTCACACTGTTCCTGCAGATTTTGCAGTAGGGCTGGAGGTGGAGGGACACCAGGCCTTCTGCATGTGTCATGCATGACAAAACAAATTGTTCATCTTGACATTGACCACTGAGCCTCCACACACGGGTTCACAGAGAAAAGGGGGACTCTTCACTGAAGATGACCCGCTGCTATTCTGAGGCACTCCATGACAGTCTGGCATTACACCACTGATCAACTTTGATGTAATGTTAAGGGCAGTCATCATAATGGTCTGTGTTCATGTAGTCCTCCGTCGTTCAGCCGCTGCCAATGGTGCTGACACTAACAGTATGACACATGGAGGGTCAGTGTCCGCAATTGTGGCTGTATGGTCAGTCAGATTAGGCTTGTCCTTGCCTTTGTCACATGCACAGTCAAGTGTAAAGTTTGAATCATTTGCATGTCTCACAGTGCCAAACCTACCCACCAAGTTTCATTCCTGTCAGTTGATCCCTACAGGGTTCAACTATTCTTTTGATGATGAGTGTACTGTATATAGTGGTGTTTCAGTTTGATACATTTTTCAGTAAGTACAAATAAGGAATGACTAAATATGTGCCCTGAGTTGATGTGCTAAAGGGGACCTATTACGCTTTTCTGGTTTTTCCCCATCCTTTTAGTGTGTCTCCACAGTCTCCAAAGTTTAGAGAGGGAGACCTCTCTCTCCCCCTCCCTTTCTTAGCTGCTCCTTGTTGGAATTCCAGCCCTTTTCTTTATTAAAAGGTGACATCATCTCGTAACACAGTCCTAATTACCCACCTGCCCACAAGCTTCCCACAACACAAGAGAGCAACAACAACACAGGGAACTAAAAACTTACCACTCTGAAACATCCTGCTCCAGTGTAGCTTGTAAAGGTGGATCAGGTCTAACAACCTGTTTTACCTGACATCCAGGATCTGACTCAAACTGATACAGCAAAATCAACAGGGGGCTTAAAGACACAGGACTCTAACAGTGCGTTTCTGACAGAGAGTGAATAAATGTACCATATGAGAAAAACAAATTGGGTTTGGGGAAAATTTAAATGTTAATCTATTCTATTAGACCCCCGCAAAAACAAAAACAAAAACAATCAGCTTTAAAAAACAAGGATAGTAGATACAGTAGAAACACAATAATGCTTCTATTGGAGAATTCAACAAGTAACAAGCTGAGATGCTGGCCCCTAGTTAATACACTAACCACAACATATCAGCCTAGTCACAAAACAACAAGATTATAATATGATGAGACACAACGCATTGTTTTGTTACATCCTTAGTAGCCACATATTACTTAACATAAGTACTGTACTAGAATTGTAACTCCTTATGGTGGTTGGTGTAGCTCAGCGGGTAACACCCCTACCTGCCAGGAAGCCAGACTGGGGTTCGAATCCCGGTCTGGGTGACTATGCTGTGCTGCACCAATGAGACTCCCTGGGCAAGACTCCTAACACTGCACTGGCCTCGCTGTAATATGATTTACCTTGTATGTAGTATTATAAAGTAATATAATTTCCCATTTTCAGTTTGCTTGCCTTTGGATCCCAAGTCTGCTGCAATATGGAGAACGAACAATTCCTCTTTTTTCGAGCTGGATTTTTACAGGTACGGACCTTTAGAATGCTTCAACTCCTTAATCATTATAGATCAGGCTAATAAGACTTGCTTGTATTTCTTGTCAATCACAGGCTTGTCAATGTTGAGATCTCCTTCCCACTAAAGGGAATTAACCTACAAACTGTACGCTCACATGAGCTGCCGGACTGTTACAGATTTGATGTGACGGTAAGATATGTTTTCAAATATGGCCTGGTATAATACTGAACGTTTGATTATGCCATCAAAGAGTTCATTCTTAATCCGTCGTCTGACTTTTCAGATTACATTTGACAATCAGTGCCATAGCGGAAAAGTGAAAATTACCCTGGACATTGATGCTGTTAGTAGTGTATGCAAGAAGTGGAAGATTTCTGGAACTGGTATGAAACGTGCTAACATTTAAGTGTTGACTAGTTAACCCTGCATACTTTCGTTCACCTGAGCAAGGCATGTTTTTCATGGGAAATATTGTGTAGCACTCATGAATGATTAATCAGTAAGTCAAAACAGGTTACTTATACATAAGTACTGTGTAAATTCACATGTTGGTGTAGCCGGCATTAGCAGGTCATGCAGTGATATATGGAAACATACTTGCATACTTATTGGGATTGTAGGTAAATAAATTCTTAAGTGTTTTGACCTAATCTACCACGTCTATACCATATGGTTGTTTGCAACTACTATTGCAACACATCTCTGAACCGCAGTTATAATAGAAGCCAGTGGGTAGTTGCTGAAAGGTGTCAGTAAACACATGTCTGTAAACCTTCCTGAATTCTCCAGTCAGAAATGTAAGCAAACATGTATAATTATTTCTTTAGAAATATGTTTTTTGAGATTTTAGCAGCAGCCCATTGACTTTTTATTATGAGTTAGTTTCAAATTAACAGGTTCTTTCTGTGCTCATTTCTAAATACAGGGAAATGAGCTTAAATTATTGACCATAGAGATCAGCAATATGATACAAATGCAGCAGATAGTAATTAAACTGAATAGCTAAATATCTGTAAATGTACTGTGAGCATGTAGAATATTAAAAGGTGTCAATTTAGACTGGCCATGCCTTGTACTAGTGAACCTGATGCTGTAAAGCCACACTTATTATTTTAGGGTTATTATTCTACAATTATTTGCATAATAATTAGAACATATTGCAATGACTAATGCATAAAATTGTGGTTGCCTTTTTCAGCTCAGAAGAACACTCACTACCTCCTGGTCTTTGATGGCTTTGTCATTTTAGTGTGTCTTACGTCTGCGGTGCTGTGCATTCGCTCTATTGTTCTGGCAATTAGATTACTTCAGGTAGACCCCTCATTTATTCACTAACATACAGCGTTCTGATAATGTTCACTTTTCATACACAACAGTGTTTCTCAACCCTGGTCCTGGAGGCACCCTGCACTGACCTGCACATTTTAGTGCTTTCCCTGTCCCCACACACCCGATTCAACTTTGTAGCCCATTAACAGGCCCTTTTAGAGTTGCAGCGAGGGTGTTAAAGCAGGGGGTCCACTAAAATAAGCAGGGCAGGGAGTCCACTAAAATAAGCAGGGCAGGGTGTCTCCAGGACCAGGGTAGAGAAACACTGATATAAAGTATATGGACAAAAGTATTGGGACACCTCTTGGGGAATGCCCTTTTCTCCGTAAAGGCACGGTTGGTGCAGAAAAACTTGACAGGCCCACAAAGGAGCCTGACCTTAACCACACTGAACACTTTTGTGATGAACTAGAACAGAGATTGCAAGGCAGGCTCTTTCATTCAGCATCAGTGTCTGACCTCACAATTGCTTTTCTGGACGAATGCATTTCTGGATAAATGAGTAAAAATTCCCAAAGACTTCAGAACCTTGTAGAAAGCCTTCCCAGAAAAGAGGGAGCTGTTATAGCTGAACCAATCCTCTATTAATGCCTATGGATTTAGACTGCCATGTCAAAGCTCCAGTAGGTGTTAGTGTATAGGTGTCCCAATACTTTTTTCCCCCTATATTCCGTATAGAGTATTTGTTTTTATGTTTTTGCATTATGATTTATGATGCTTCCTCTTTATTGCAGCGATTTTCCAAGCTTTGCCTTAAAAAATACAAACGCAAAATATGTGAGGATGACCAGAAAGAATTTTTAAATGGCTGGTACGTCTTGGTAATAATCAGTGATATTATGGCAATCATAGGATCTATATTGAAGATGGAAATCCAGGCAAAGGTAATTAGGATTTAGTATTTTTAATCTGATTTTAAATGCCTGTTAATATTTACATTAATTTCATGAAAACTTTCACTATGTTTGATTATTAGAGTTTAGAGTTAAAGTCTTTCCCTCTCTTTGTCTTGACAGAACATGAATAGTTATGATGTATGTAGCATCTTTCTGGGAACATCCACACTCATGGTGTGGGTGGGTGTCATCAGATATTTGGGATATTTTCAGAAGTACAATGTGAGTAAACACTCATCACTCATGTGCTTGGGTACATGTGAAGCCTAATCATTCAACAGCACAACAGAGACCAGGGTGTGATTTTCCCCTTACTCCAAATACAGTTCATATATATATTCATAGACAAGAGTGTGTCATACAGTGTTAGAAAGCACATAAGCAAGTCTATATTAACAACTTCATACAGTTTAATGAAACTTTGAGATGATAGGCATGCAGTTTGCACGGTACTATTAGGTTCCATTACTTGTTAGCTACAGTAGCTCAACAGCAAAACCAAAGAAACACATGTAGACGACTGATCAGATACATTTAAGAGAGATGATATATCCATTTGAAGTTTCACTAAACTGTTGCTTTGAGGCCTAATGTGAGCTTAAACCATCTGTCCTGGTGCAGGTTCTTATCCTCACTATGCAAGCAGCTCTGCCCAAGGTGCTGCGCTTCTGCTGCTGTGCGGGAATGATCTACCTGGGCTACACTTTCTGTGGGTGGATCGTTCTGGGACCATACCATGATAAGGTAATAATAATAATATATAATAATAATATTTTAGGCTTCAAAACACATGGCCTGGCAGTATAGCAGGTTTGATCAGGAGGAGCTTAGGAGTACCAGGCAAATTCAGCTGCTATAATTTTCATTTGTTCTCAGCCTGTCATATGGATTTTGTCAGGATCATACCAAAATAATCAGTGAAAGTAGTTCCTAAATTACGTTCAGACACTGAATCATATCCTAAAGATGAACATTTTTCAGGAAATGGTGGCTATTTGTATACAGTGTACCGTCCAATTATGGCCACAAGAGGGCAGTACATGTACAGTGCACAGTCAATGCATAAAAATGATCTACTCTTTCATGCTGTTTGTGGCATAATGTTCTGCTTTAACTTTTAAAGATGTTTATGCTACCATTATACTCAAAATCAAAAACATAGCTGCACCCAGAAAGAAGTGTCGGGTTGCAATGCCACTGGGATGGAAGATAAAGGTGACCAGGAACAATAAATGATGATACATTTAAACTAATATAGGCAATATTTATTGAGCTACACATACAGAAGTAGTCTCTCTCAGTCGAGTTGCCATGTTTGCTAATGCACCATACCAGATGTCTCATCATGGAGTTGTAGAGTTCCCTAACAGTGTCCTGCGATAATCCCTCCCATGCAGCTTGAGTATTCTCACACAGTTCCTGCAGATTTTATGGTAGAGGTGGAGTGACACCAGGCCATCTGGATATGTGAAATGTGACAGCAAACTGTGTGCCTCCCCACACGGATTCATTAGTCGCCTCCACCAAGACAAAAGTGGGATTCGTCACTAAAGAGCACTGCCATTCTGAGTCACTTAATTGCTGTCGTTGATTCATTCCACACGGACAATTCATTATCTTTCTCTACGTGCCTTCTTTTATCCACTGCCACTAACAGTGTGCTATAGTAGTATCTGCACAACTGTGGGAAAGCGGCATGGTCATACATTGATATGCTACACCTCTAAAATTCCTCAAACTGCTTGAATTACTTTCAAACTCTTCTCTGAAGCATACTCCGCTGACAAAGGATGCTACCAACACAACAGCACGAGTCAGAATAGAAAGCACACACAACAGGATGACCTAATATAGTCGGTACTTGAATCGTTTGCATGTCTCATGATGGCAAACCTACCCACCAAGTTTCGTTCCTGTCAGTAGATTCCTTCTGGGCGCAACATTTTTTGAAAATTACTGCATATTATACAGTGCACACAAACCTGAAGATGGACCTTTGAATGCTTGTACTCAGTATGCTGGTTAACCTTCTTTTCTCCTTCTTCTGTTTTGTTGTATGGGGTTCAGTTTGAGGGGCTTAGCCGTGTGGCAGAGTGCCTCTTCTCTCTAGTGAATGGAGATGACATGTTTCCTACGTTTGCGGAGTTCCAGCAGAAGAATACTCTGGTGTGGTTGTTCAGCAGAGTCTACCTCTATTCCTTCATATCTCTCTTCATCTACATGGTGCTCAGCCTTTTCATAGCCCTCATCACAGATGCGTACGAGACCATCAAGGTACCTCCACAACTTCTCTAACTGCCTGCCACTCATAACTTAAGCAAAATAGGGGCAGACACATCTTTTAATGCTCTTAACTTACAGCTCTAAACTTTAATGATACACATAAAGAAAACCTCTGCACAGATTCCAGCGGTTAGGCATCCATGCACAGTCTAATGTTGTTTTTAGAAATTTCAATGAGCAATGGCCTCAGTAGAGTTACAGTTCATTATACGGGTACATTTAACTTCAGGAGGTGGGATAACATTTGATCCGTGCTTCTAGTCGCTCTTAGAGAATTTCTTTTACACCAAATGTATTCCATGTGCAAATACGTGTTATGTGTCTGTAGTCTCCGTCTTTACTTTTGGCCTGTAGCTGCAAGGCTAATATAGCTAAAAAGGAGGCCTAAGGGAAGCAGCAATTAGCATCATGTAAAGTAGGTACATAAAATCATCACACATTTGCATCAGTTTACATTTCTGGCATTTAGCTGACGCTCTTATCCAGAGCGACTTACAAGGTTAATCACATTACAGGTAGGCCAATGTAATGTTAGGAGTCTTGCCCAAGGACTCTTATTGGTGTAGCACAGCATTACCCAGGCCGGGATTCGAACCCCAGTCTCCCACGTGTGGTGGTGGCTACTTGGCGGTAGTGGTGTTATCCGCTGAGCTACACCAACACCAATCCCAGATAAAAGCCACTTACCCACCCAGAGACAAACTAACAGGACACTGAGTAGATTTGCACACAGCCAGCAAAGTGGCATTTACTCCTAATTTACTCCTAATTTGGGCATTCAGCAGATGTTTATCATCATCGATTTGATTATTTGTAGCTCCTCTGTTAAAATGAGGCTTGAATCCTGTTTATCAAGTTTATCAAGGTATCTCAGACTTGCTTATATCTTTTCTGACATAGGCTACTGGCATCTATAATGTTACATTGCTATATATACCAGGAGCAGCCAAAGGCTCCAAGAAGGCGACTGCTTCTGTTTTTAGCTATATAAAATAACAGTATAGATGTAAAAAAAAAAACAAAAAAAAAAAACATGGTATAAGAAAGTGCGTTTGGGATCACTTACTACTGTTTTGGCTATGTAACATAAAATTGTCTGTTTTTATAGAAAACATACAGTGTCATAAACCACAAGTCTATTATTTGAGATTCCTTAGAAAAAAGAGTTTATGGCATGTAATAGTTTACGATTTATTGAGGTTACAGTAGCCTCATAGCCCCAGTGCAAAGCTACAGAACCAGAGCTCAGATACCAAATATGCATTAGCTTATCAATCAGATAAAGCAGTTTTAACATCTCCCCTTCTGTGTGGGCTAGCGGTACCAGAAGACTGGCTTCCCCGAGACCGAGCTGCAACTGTTCCTGAGGGCAGAGAAAGATTTCTCCCTGGCAGAAGTGGAGGATGATAGTGGGAGTGGAGAAAAAGGTGGCCCCTCGGTCACGCTGTGTTGCTGCACAAGGTACACAATCTCAAGCATCAGCCAGCAGGCTCCAGACTTCTCCCCAGCGCTGAGGTTAGGCCGCTGTGGCATACGAAATGAAATTAGCGGTGGGAGAGAGAAGTGGACACACCCAGCTATGTGCTGATTACAGAGAAATGTAGGACTAGTCTGGAAAAAAAAGAGAGACAGAAACTGAGGAAAGCTTCCTCTTGGCTATGAGCAACTCTTGTGATAAGAAAGGCTGACACAAACAAAGCTTTCTCCTTGAGCTGTTTATCTGCCAAAGTGTGAAGAGATGATATGTTGTGTCTTGCATATCCACCCTGTCATAGCAAAAACGTTTTTCCCCCGCAGCAGTTGAAATCACCACCTGCCACATATACATGGGAAAATAATATATATTGCATATGAGACCTCTTTTTTTTTTACATTTTAAAAGACACAAAATGATGTTACAACAGAAACATGGTGCTTTGAAAGTGAGAAGAGGGCAAGGTACAGAATACAGATGGCTTCACTTCTCAGTCAGTAGAATATCATAATGTGTTGTGGTTTTAAGGCTGAGTTCTTCAGCTGGGTAAAAGGGCAAAAGGTCTTTTGGAGCCGTGCTACACTACACTATGGAATATTCTCGTCCAAACTGTACTATGGCTAACCAGGCCGGAATCTGGGAGCATTTCTCAGTTGTTCGGTCATTTTTGACAGATCTACGCTCAGATTTAGTTAGTAGCTCCTTATTTATTAAACAACCTTGTGGAAGGACATATGAAGATGTCAAATTATTGTCATCCATCAAGTGCAGAACACTAATAAGGAGAAGCTGCGATGATTGAAATTGGATTAAGAATGCTTTATTAAAACCCAAAAGTATACTGGTGATTGGATGATCGGAGATCATTAATGTTTGGTGGCGATGAATTGCTAAATAATCGACAGTGGAACTCACAGCTCTGTTTCATAGCAATAGAGCATTTCTACATGTATAATAAAAGAGAACTCAGGATTGGGACTAACCAGCTGTGTGGTCAAACGGAAAGGCTAGAGAGCATAAAGATGGGACTGGAAATAGAAAGAGGTAGTGTGGTATGTTGCATTCAGGTTTACCCTATTCCAGAGTACTGGGCATGTCAGTGTAAGAAGTGTGATGCAACCCTCATGCATAGTGTCTGATGAGGAATCGTTTTCACACATGATGCCTGATGTTTGGAATGTACTAGAGAAGACTTCACAGAGTGGTTTGACTCTCCCGCCATCGATTCAAGATCATGGCAACTCTGAACGCGAATAAAGGTTGCAACGTTGCGAAAGGTTTTTGAAACAATGCCGTGGCGAATTGTGCCATAATCAAAGATGAATGCTGTCCAACAAAGAAATATTAGTGTGTGCAACTATGTTTTGTGAGTACAGGAAAAAGTACTGGATTATAGTTTGCTGTAATCAACCCTATGTAGTTGATGTAGCAGATGCTGAGGTTAAAATACACCAGAATGTTTAAAATAAAAGACTGTAGCATTTTTGCCTTTTCTCCAAGCAGAAGTATAGGTCTGGCAGATATCCCATAGAAACAGAACTCGCTATTCATGTGCTTAGTCACTGTCCAGTTGGCAGCCTGTATCTGAAAGGAGTGTCCGAGAAATCCCAAACATAATTTGATGTTGTATATAAATCCCAGATAAAAGCCACTTACCCACCCAGAGACAAGCTAACAGGACACTGAGTAGATTTGCACACAGTCAGCAAAGTGGCATTTACTCCTAATTTGGGAATTCAGCAGATGTTTATCATCATCGATTCGATTATTTGTAGCTCTTCTGTTAAAATGAGGCTTGAATCCTGTTAATACTTAGCATTAGATTGATCCCATGAAACACATAGTCTGAGTGGCAACAAGATAAAGCTCCATTTTCTCTGTTACCACTAACTGGTTCCTTCACTGGTCAGAAGCCAGATACTATAGATGGGTTTTTAGCTTTTTCTTTAATTATTGTACCGTTGTATCTTGTTTTTGTCACAGAAATGGTTTACTGTAACTGATCATTTCTAGAGTCCACAATGGAACAAGGCAGCTAAAACCCACAGTAGAAACAAAGCTATTTTTTAAATAATTCTATTAGTGTTTGCTTATATGTAATACCAAGCAAGGATTTCTATAATGTATTACAAGCATCCTGTGTTATTTATCATGTGATGCTAAATATGTACAGTATATGTAAATATGTACAAATATTTTATAAAAATGTAAAATGTGTTTTAGGGCATTAAAGGGCTTTTTATAGGTGCAGTATATTTCTTATACACCAGAGATCATGTAAAGTAATAGCATGAATGAGGCTTAAAAGGAAATGTGACAGTAAAAAGGGCTAAACATTAACAGCATTGTTGACAGAGCAGGTAAAAAATTATAAAGGAAAAATTCTGTCATGAAAAACAAAAAAGGAAATCTATTTTAAAAGGTTGTCAGACCAAAGGAAGACTGTCAGAAGCATGTCAGATGTGAATATTGTTCCTTCTTTGCTTAAAAAATGTTGCATATTCCTGTAACTGTGTGTGCTTATACAGGTGGATAGGCTTGATTCTAAAGGTTGAACGTCCAGTGAACCGGAAACTTCCATTCCTCAAACACTGAATCAAACTACTATACGACTGCAGAGAGCTGAGTTTGTTGTGTGTAGGCTTCCATTAGGATACACAGTACTGTGCAAAAGACTTTGGCTAGTGTGTTTTGTGCTAGTTAAATCACCACGTCTCATTCAAATAAATGAATACACTAAATAAAGAGCTGATTTAATACCATGTTTTCATATGCAGTGCTGAAGACCCTGAGTACTGCCTATACAGATACAGTCTGATACCATCTTCTTTCCTTCTCCTAAAAACCTAATACATTTGTGTGGATGCTCAAACTGTGAACATAATATTCTCCTCCCCTGGAGAAAGCAGTACATAGAGCCCACAACATGACTCTGCAACTACAAAACATTTTTACACACAAACCTTTAGTAGCATTTCTGGTCAGGATCAATCTTATCAGATCATTATATCTTTTTTTTTTTTTTATCACTTCCAGTGATTTTGGTCAGTATTCAATCAGTATTGATACTGGGTATTGGCGCACTGCTAGGAAAGAGTACGAAGTAGCTGCCCTCTTCTGAGGTTTGGTTTCAGATCTTTCTCTGAGTTTGTTAAATTCCATCATGAGCATATAATAAAACATTAACTTGTCAAACTGGTAATCAGGTAACTGAAAATATCCCTGGATTTCCTGAGAAAGAGGTCTGTAAATGTTTTACATAAAAACACTAAGACAGATAAAATCAATACTTATTGTAAGCTCACCAGACAAAAAAATGAGTCACCTGTGACTGAAGCTTCCTAATAGTGTGTAATACCTCCACAAGCATGAATAACAGCTGCACATGAATTTGGCATGGACTGGACAGGTTTCTGGATGTAGGCTTTGTTCAGCCACTCCTGCATCAAAGAATTATGCAGTTGGGCCAGAGTTGGTGGATGTCTTCACTGGCACAATTCGGAGGCGAATGTCCTGTAGACTGGATTAGGGTTAGGGTTTTTTTGCCACATACCCCTGCAAATTCAGCTACTTCCTTCACACTATAGCCCTTCACACTTTAGCCGATCATGAACCTCTTCCACACATCGAAGGAGACATTCACTGCACTGTAGCACCTCTTCTCAACCTATGAATCCCGTCACCCACCCGCAGGTATATATCATTGTCATGTGAGGCCGTCTGCAGGTGCTTGAAGTTATTGCCACACAGTTATATAACACACGAAGTGACTTATTTTGTGTCTGGTGAGCTTAATTATGTTGTGCATTTCTACTAATATTTGTGCTTCTCTAAACAAATAAACTCCCCGGATAAACTCCTCAGACATATTTTTTAAATCTAATTTTCTCAGCCACCTAAAACCTTTCTACAGCACGTTAGGTAAAAATAGAGCTTCAGTTGGAACAGGGTTTCAATACAAGTATAAATAATTTCTATATTTATTATAGAATATATGAGAACCCCATTTACATTCTCACATGTCCATGTTGTCTGTCCTTGCAGAGTTCCCAAAGAAGACGGCGTTGTTCTTATCAGCTAACAGTACCTGTAAAGACCGCCTCAGGATGCAGAAAAGAGGCCAGGATGAGGCTGTGTAAAACTGTGAAAGTGAACTTCAGTGTTTTACTTCATATTTTCATTGCAGTGCACATACTGCACACCAGCCATCTAGTCTGATGGAAGGACGGAACGCTGCCTAATCTACTTGTGTATGAGTGAGGGGGAAATGGCAGCTCATATTAGTCAAAGGAAAGAAGACTAAACATTAATAACATCCGCTGAAGAGGACTACAATATAATTAAGACACAGGACCAAAAAGTATAGCGTGTCAGATTGCAAGTACAGGAAATATCGAATGCACCATAATATGAAGTGCAATATAATCCCTACCATGTGGATAATGGGATATGTTAATTGGAAGCAAGGGGATGCATTCAGTGAATTATTTATTTACATCTAGCTATCTTCCTGCCACGGAGAATGCATTAAGGCTATAATGCATGTATAATAATGTGCTGGGCAGTGATTTGGCTGTGGTTGTGTCTGTGCTTTCTAATGTATGTATTTGTTGAACAACAGGTGAGAAATGGGTATCCTCACATGTTTACACTATTCAGGCATATTCTCTACAGATCGTGCTGAGATAACTGTGGTCATGTTTTCTCTCTCTTTCAATAAGCCAGTATTTTGACTTTTTTATTTTGACTTGATTATTTTTTTATATTAGAGACTCAAAGTAGCTCAAAGGAATTATCATTTTGTTCAAAAATGTTTGCTTAGTATCTTGAAATAATGATATTTTCTTTCAAAAAGTCCTAATTAAACTTATTCTATGTCATCAATTTGGTCTAATATCTTTTTTTCACTTCAATATGACCCAATATCTCAAAATAATTATCATTTTGTTTCAAAGTTTTGACTTAAAACCTGGAAACAATGACATTTATTTTTGAAAAATATGACCCAATATCTCAAAATATCAGAATTTATATATATTTTTAAGTTTTGTATTTTTTTAATAATTAAAGTATTCTCGTGAGATTTGACTTAGCATCTTAAGATTTTTACTTTAGAAAAATGTAACATGTTTACAAGTGAAAAAGTTTGGAGAGGATATAATGTCATTATTCTGAGATACTATGCCCAAATCTTAAAAAAACATTTTGCATTCTGCTGCCAGAAACAACAGAAAAACAAAAAACATAGGTGCAAGTTTCCTTCTCTACCTAGTGGGAATGTTCCCATATTATCCAGACAAACCACAAACCTGAGGCTATTCGTTTATTTTCCCTTTCTTTTTTGTTGAACTTCATAACATTTGAAATCTTATCAGATAGACAATTAATATGAAAGTTGAGCGAGTCTTAACATGACTGTTTCATGTTGTTGAGAGACATCATGCAAGATATGGAGTGATAAGCTACAGCAGGCAACTTGAGTCTATGGAATGCAGAATTCCAGAGAAAAATGCAGATGCAGGTACAGCTGTTTTTTTTTTTTTCTTTCCGGCAATCTTAATAGCTCTCAGGATTTAGCTGAACATTCAAAGGGATTGACATTGATTCATACACATTCATGTCTGACAACTAACGTACACTAGTATGACAAGGAAAAATGCCACAGAACTCGTTGGTGATGGAATTATGGGTGGTTATACCTCGGAAAGAACATCTAACAGTCACTTTTTAGATGTGCTACTTTTTGATGGTTGTGTTCACAATCAGATATGGATTTTCTATTGAATTTGAAGGCTGGATTTAATATAATGTAGGTGCCAACTTTTCACATGTGTATATGGTTGGGTCTGTCTGACAAAATCAGGTAAGCACAAATGAAACATGGACTGACTGGATGCAGTGTAAAATCTCATGTAGGGACATGGGATGTGTTCATTACTGCTGCATATGGAAGCCTTTCTAACTCAGCCTCACTTTTATGAATCACTGCACTAGGGCAGTAATGCCAGGTGCTTTCTGGGGGCAAGTTTCACTTCCACCAGAGAACTGCGTTTAGAAGTGAAACTCCTCATGTAGACTTTGCTGCAGCTCCCACTGTACAGTGGATTCCTTCTCGTTCTGCTAACGGTGCTTTGCTTTAATCATCACGTAGCTCAGCTGTTATGCAAGAATGTGATTCATTAACGACGTTTCATTTCTTTGAACTGTTCCCCGGAACATAACAATACGGCGCGCGTGGCGTCACCTGCGCAAACGGCTGCGCCCTTCAGAGCGAGGTGAAGGCGAATGGGACATGCTAACTATAGCCCCTGAGCGAAAGGACAATTACCTGATCGGTACCTCGGACTTTAAGGACACTAGGAAAAAACCTATTGACGATCCACACCCATAGCGCCCCCACTCCGTCTCACCCCCACCACTACAGTCATTCGCCCTCTACAGGCCACACCTTCAACTCTCTAACTCAACCCCTGCGCTAGACTAGTTTGAGTACTTCGGGTCACTGTTGAAGCCTGGAAATGGGAACCGTGTGGAGCGCTCTGCGTCGCCGTTCGTGAACAAATGCAACGAATCACTTGAACTCGGCGAGTGTTTTCATTCCTCTTGGTAAGTGGGCTCATTTAGCCAAACGCCTCTTATACTTCCCGCTCATGCTGCTGTTTTGATTGTATCCTGCCTGTGTCAGTGTTTATGGATAGTAGTTCTCTACTGAATCCGCTTCTGTCGAAAATCACGTAGAAGAGACCTACAGGAGTGTTTGGTTTAACCACCACTCAAGGTGCTGCCTACCTGTGCCCTCTACTCTGGAGACAATCACCTTTACACACCTATTCCCACATAAAGCAGCATTATGACTAAACTAGCCTTCAGTATGTTATATGTCTGGGTGTGTGGATTTCTGTAGCACAGCTTTATGTTCCTCCCCAGTTTAACAGAATTAGCATTCGTCTATGATCTTTAAATTGAATTCTCACTACAGGGAAGAATAATATGTTTATGTTTTTTTTTTGCTCATAATAAAATACATACACTATACGTTTTTAAAAAAAAAAAAGTTTAATATGAGTATAGATCATTATATTTAGAAATACATTATAACTTTGTTTAAATATTGTATATACTCATTATTATGTATATGCTTATCTTAGGATTCCAGATATATGCACATGTGTCAGTGATATATCATATATGTCAAAAATGACACTTATTTTGGAAACTGTGTAAATGTATTTGCTTTGCATATTGTTGCTGTCCAAAAGAAAACCAGTATCTCCAAAATGGTAACTTACAGGAGAGGTGAAAACCCTAGTTCAGTTTAAATTTAAGTCGATGAAATGGAATTGGGCCATTTCTGTTGGTTCATTCATTATGAAATTGTCACACAGTGTAAAGAGCAGCTGATTTGTTCAAATAATGCGTGAAAGTAAAATTCAACATTAATGGAGATACATGTTTTTTGGTCTTGAGACAGCAACAAAATGTGAGTCCATTATGATCCACCTCCAATGCATATGGAAATGGAATTCAACTACCACACAGTATTATCAACTATCTGGCCTCCCTCTGCATTAACCTGATAACGAGAAGAAGAAAAAAAAAATCAGACAGCCCACCATTATCTTCCCCAAAGTGCTTGTGCTTGAGCTTGATATGGGCAATATGGCAGTACTACTTCAAGTAAATTTCACAAAGGGGCACAATATTTATTTATACACTAGAGTGTAGCTATATCATTAGATATTATTATTTGTAAATCTGAAACCTGAGTTTGAGGGAAATAGAGAATTGTTGCTCATCTTTAAAGCCGAAGACAAGAAGAGGGGGTGTGTAAGATCTCAGTATATATGTGGAAGATTTACTAAACTAAAATAGAGCATTTCCAGAAGAAGAGTCATTCAACCAAAATGTTTTGCTGCCATTGAAGCTAGGATCAGTACCGCTATGTGAACAAGTTAGCAGATAGCCAACACTCCCAAAAATGCTAAGGCGGATAAAACTGGTAGAACGGGATCAATTTTACTCTCTTTGTAATCAAATATTCACTTGGTCAATGTTTTAGTGCTGATGATATTTACAGCTGGTTCAGAAAATAATATTACACTGTATTGTGTTGTGTCATACTGTATCAAGGTAATAATACTCAGTCCTAACTTACTTCTAGTCTTCAGACCTAATGTTCTCGCTCTCAGGACTAAAGTAGCACTGCTGTTAAAGAAGAGTCGGCAAACTGTTGTTGCTATATAGTTCATACTGTCACTTTATAGTATTTAGCATTGTTTCAGGGATTCGTCTCCAATGTCTTAGTTGAATAGTCACTGTCTTTTTTTTTTTGTCTTTCATAGCCGTGTGATCTGCACAAGATGGCCAATCAGACCATTTGCCACTATAATGCGCCTATGGAATTCTTCTACAAGAATAAAAACCAAACATATGAAGACTGGGAGTCCAAACAGCTCATTGCGGTTCAAAGTGTTGGGTGTATCTTTTGCTGTTTCATCCTGGTGTCCAACGCCATGGTCATTGCAGCTGTCATCACAAACAGAAGGTTTCACTATCCCTTCTATTACCTCCTAGCCAATCTGGCAGCCTCTGACTTTCTGGCTGGAATCGCATATGTGTATCTCATGTTCAATACGGGCAAAGTATCCTGGACTTTGACTGTGCAGAATTACTTCCTCCGCCAGGGCTTGCTGGACACAAGTCTCTCAGCCTCCCTCACAAACCTCCTGGTGATTGCCCTGGAGCGCTATATTTCAGTCATGAACTGGAAAGTTCACAGTAACCTCACTAAAAGGCGGGTGACCCTCCTGATCGTGCTGGTGTGGGCCATCTCCATATTTATGGGGACGGTGCCAAGTCTGGGGTGGAACTGCCTGTGTGATCTAACACAGTGCTCCACACTAGCACCCATTTTCAGCAAGAGCTACCTGATCTTCTGGTCTGTGTCCAACCTGGTTATATTCCTAATAATGGTGGCCATATACTTGAGGATATATCTCTATGTAAAGAAGAAAACCTCGGTCCTGAAAGCTCACACAAGTGGATCTATAAATCGTAAAAGGACACCAATCAAGCTCATTAAAACAGTGATGACTGTGTTGGGTAAGTTGCCTTTACGCTCTCTTATGCTCTCTTTGGCCTGTATGAAGTACAAGTAGATCCACTAAGCAATACTCTGTTATCAGGAGAAAACTTCCACTCCAGTTCCCTAAACATTCCCTCTAGTGACCTGAAGGTCAATGGCAAAGCCAAAAATTTTTAAATTATATAAAACCTCTCACTGATAATTGCTTATCAGCCGGTTCCAAGGTCCACACTTTCCTCAAACAAGATGCTGATCATAATATTTTTATCTTTCTTTATTACATAAACTATCACATGGTCTAATTAAATACCCACAATGCCTGGGGGGCAATGTCTAATGAATTTATGTCTTTTATTAATGTATATTTAGGGTAATAAATATTGAGTTTGAATGATGATCTCTAAGATCCGCTTAGTGGGTAAGAGCATGTTATCAATCAGGGTTTATTGTCTGTTTAGCTGGTCAAATGAATATGCTAAGAGTTGCCTCACTACTGCATGTCATGAATCATGTTCATTGGGAAGGAACTGCATTTTCTCATGCGGTACTCACCAGACAAGATAAGCAACTTGTGCTCAACAGGATATTTGCCCTGAGGTTTAGTGCAGTGTCAGATTCACTGGGGTTCAGCCTGCTGTTCAACCCCCTGATTCTTATCAGCCAAGGGTTAAGGTGGAACTGTTTGTCTCTTTTGTTTGGCTTTGTCCTTCAGTGGGTCAAACCTGATTTTATTACTCTTTGTATAGTTTACAAAAAGCATGGCCAGACTATCCAGCCAAAGCGTAAGTGTTGGTAGTCGCTGTTGATGAAAGATGATGAAAGCTTCAGCTTCTGGAGGTATCTGCCTGAAACAGAAAGCGCTGGAGTCCTCCTTCACCAGGCTGTATAATTATCTTTCACAAGGGACAGTCTTTGCATTGCCTGGCATCTGAACCGAACCGCTAGTTTGAAAGACTTGTGGCTTCCAAAAGAAAGAGGCTTTAAAAGAGCCTCATATTTAATGTGCTTTGAGGCAGCGGCCCGTCCTCCTGTTGGGCCAATTACTCACATATGTGAATGGCCTACTTTGGCCCATGTTATTGTCTTTCTCTGTCTTTGTGAAGAGACTGTTCCAGCGAGGCACCAGTTAATGGTGATGCATTGTCATGTGGTCAACTTGCGCTGTAGTTCACAGCAAAAAGATCCTGAGTTATGAGATGTACGTCAGCTAGAGATAGAAGATGCCCGATTAGGAGTACCATACTGCATTCCATCTTTGTTTTCTTGTGGCACTCACAGAGCCAAAGGTTACATTAATCTGTTGTCCGCCTCATCTTCGGAAAAAGATGAAATTCTTGCAGAATGTGTTGCGACAGAATAGCTTGCCTGCAAAGCCAGGAGCAAGAAGCAGCTGGAAAGAAGCTCTTTTGTGTTTTCTAGGTCCCTGAGCATGCCTGACATGCTCCAATGATAAACTTTTACAGTCAACGATAAAGCAAGGGAGGCTAGGGAGGCTCCTGTTCTGATAACCACTGAAGGTTGTTTGAAAGGTCTCCTCATTCCTCCATAGCTCCATGTTTTCCAAGGGTATCTTCAAAAATGAGTTGGATTATTTATTCATCTATTTATTTAGATATTTTTGTAAATGAATGAAGCACAACTGCGTGGAGAAAGATCATAGACGAGGCACATGCCTTTGTTTTGGAGAAAGTGAGTAGGCGTTCAGTATTGTCAAAGTCTTGGAGCCCTGAGAAAAAGAAGCCTTATTTTTGGAGCATTCTGGAGTTTTCCATTTTCAGCACTGAGATATTTTCAGCACACGCATAAATCTATATGCAGTTTATCTTTAAGGCTGCTGAATTATGGGGGTTTTTAAGATTTCAAGATGTCTGTGATAATGTTTCAAATATTTGTGGCCGGTATGAGCCTCTGCATTGCCACAGAAAACATTGGATAGAATGAATGGATATGCAAAAAGCTCTGTACGTTAAATGGCCACATGTGCGGCAAACAAGCCCTGCCTTTTCCTCCAGATGTTTTCTAATGTGATTAGAGGGGACGGCTGCACACTTTATACGGGCTGACGCCTGCCACAGAGGAATCCCCTTTTGATTTCAGTTCTGGGTGATGATTGTTCTCTGCTGAAAACAGGATCGTCATTGTTCTTTACTAATACGGCAGCGTATTTAAGCACACTGTTTTAAGTGACAAGCCCATACATGTCACCTGCCTCAGTTCCTTTCTGTTTGTCTGAGCTTGTTTGGTGGCTGACTGCAGACAGGATTTCAAGTCATTCTTAAGGCATTCACCAAAGCTGCTCTTATTCAAGCGAAGACTGCTTTGCGCCACTATTTGTTCCTACTACCCGCACCTTTCCCAACAAGCGCAGACTCTCTGAACATGTAGGAGCAGATGCTGTTGCATTCTTCAGAAAAGTTAGTAACATGACCCATCGCTGGTGTAGGCCTCTGAAGAGTTACTGACAAGTATAGTTTTTATTTATTCAGGCAAAAAATTGTAGGATCAGAGAGACGCAGTTTAGATGCCGCTATTAGTCCCTAGTTAGGGAGTCGTTAGTAAGGAGGACTGTGTTGTTGAACAACAAAAATGAATGTGACTAAAAGAGAACTAGTGGAGTTTCTACACAGGTTTACATACTGCTTCCGCACAGACGTTTGAAACATTCGGAGCTTTGAATGCTATATTCTTCATGTCCTCTGTAGCAGTTTTGCAGTGAATTCAGTGATAAAACTGATTTAAATATTACTTAACACAAGTAGCTAATCTTCCGAGCTGTTTAGCCTGGATCTGCACTGCACATACACTTTTGTTACAGTAGTTTTTCAGAAATCCTTCTGGTGTAGGTTTCCTCTTTTCCAAGGATTCTCATCAAAGTAATGTTAGTCCCCCTTTGTTATGAGATGCTTGAATATGGCTTTATTATAATAAATGTATTATATTATTTTTATTTATTTTATTATTCATTATAATAACTTGAATCATTCAAATTATTCATCCCCACTTTAAATGCTGTTTTGTTTAGAGCATATCTGACATATGAGTTACACTGACCGGTTTCTCTCTGCAGACGTCAAGTTTCTTTAAAAATGTCTGTGTATTTGATTAATGCCAATGAGCGTGTGCCAGGATGATATTCCTAATGCTATTGAAAGGAGCATCATTCAGAAAGAGCATGTGTTATCCAATAATAAATGTATTATTTAAAGATGGTGCCTAGCCAACTAACTGCATTCAGATTTACTAAAAGGAATGCATTGATGAAATGGCTGATTGTAATACACCTGAATGCACTTTTCACTATCCTGTATTTGATCTGAATGTTCTCTTGCCAACTTGTAGGCTTTATAAGGGGTGTTAGAACATAAGTCAACAGTGCCTATGAATTGGTCTCTTAATGCACATGATTTGCCCCCACCTGATTTGCATTTGGATAGCTGTTACTTTGGGAAACAGTTTTGAGCAAATCTGCTATTTCAGCAACATTCCAAATACTTAAGATACCATAAGACATCTTGAGTACTTTAAATGCTTCCCAAACAATTTCCCTTAACAACAAGCACCCGGTTTTATTTAGCTTAAAGTAATAATGTATGTAAAGATATGTACATAAATAACGAATTAGTAGCTTTGAGTCACATAATGATAAGGTATTTAACACGATGGAGATAAAACATCTGATTGGTTAAGGTGTAATTATTTTTGTGCCTGACTAGCTGTTCATAGGAAATTGTAAACAGTTCTAAAGTAAACACCCTTATGCTTCTTGTAGGAGCGTTTGTGATCTGCTGGACACCTGGCCTGGTGGTGTTGCTGCTGGATGGCTTAGACTGTGAGAAATGCAACGTGCTGAAGGTCAAGCGCTGGTTTCTTCTACTGGCCGTCCTTAACTCTGTCATGAACCCCATCATCTATTCCTACAAGGACGAGGAGATGTGGACCACCTTGAAGAACCTGATGCGCTGCGTCTGCAACGGTACTCGGCGACAGAGGTCGTCCAGGGCCAACATCCGTACTGCCAACTCCAGCCCAGAGACAAGTAATAGTCTACGACTGTCAGAGGAAAAAAAGGCATCTACTCAGGATATGCTGAAGGCCTAAGGACCTTGATATGTTGTATATATGAGCATGACTGATTCTTAATATACAACTTTGCTGGACATTGTATTACGGTCAGTGTAGTACAGAAATCCCATTGGACCTTAAACTGATGTTTTATATTAGCATGAGATTTGTCACTGAAACCTAGTGGGATTTCTGTAAAACTAGAGATCAATGCATTTCTTTCTCTTTTACCTCAAATGTGTGTTGTTGTTTTTTTTTAACTGTAAGGTTTGTTTTAACATGTTATATAATGCTTCTGCAATATAGTGCAAGGAATCTGCTTTTATATGTGTACAGTACTGAATTTCAATAAGTCCTAAGCTTGAACTGAATGACAGAGTTTATTTTATACAGCAAGGTGCTTTAAATCATCAAGGGGCTGTTTCCCTGACAAGAATTAAGTCTAGTCTTGGACTAACTTGCTATTCATTAGCTTTTTAGCCTTTTCAGGCTTAATCTGGACCTGGAAAATTGACTCTATGTAATATAATCTAAAGTGTATTTTTATTTTTTATTGCAACAAGTCTAGCACTGTACATATTGCTGAGCAAATGAAATGCAGAAGTGGCCAGAACTTTGTGGTTTTCCAGTTTTTCCAGTTTTCCAGTTCAATCATTCTCTGTTATAATGATACATCCATTTTCGCAGGTGTTGCTGAGGGCCTATGGGGAAAAATGTTGCTGTGAAATCTACAGCGCATTGGTAACTGAATTTAGTTTGAATTTAACTGGATGTATAAACACAAGACAGGTCCTAACACTGCACAGTGGATCAGATAAGAAGGAGCAAGGCATGGCTGTTCCGTGTGGGGGGTGGGGGCATTAGCTGCTTCAGGAGAAAAGGGTTTTAAATTGTTCTTGTACAGAAATAGAATTACCACATGGCTACTCTAAATAGTTATTAGATTTAAGCCTTCCTAAAATGTTAAAACATTAAGGCATTATATAGAGTCGATTTGTCCAACAAAGATTAAGCCTAGCCTTGGACTACACAGCATTCTGAGTGGAGATTCCCTATTGAAAGGAAAACACAGCCCAAGACTAGGCTAATCACCTGTCCGGGAATCCAACCTGTAGAGTTAGCCTAGCTTTTTAGCTTTGTAGAAACGGATTGAGCTCATTTGTGCTTGTCTAATCAAGCCTCAGCCATTATGAGTCATGCTATGGCATCTAGGTTTCACCACAGAACTGCCTAGAGATGGTATGAATTGTTGTCAAAACCACATGCAAATGAAGAAGACAATTATCCCTGTTAAAAACCACTAGATTTCACTGTCATCCGTCCACTAGATGTAGCTGTCTTGGAAAAGCACACTAACATTACAGCTAACAAAGGAGACAACAATCCACAACAAAATGTAGAAGGCCTATTGACTCGCACACAAAACTGTAAACCTGTTTCATCTCTTTCATTGTTGGCATGATCTGAAGCGTGTTACTTATTACCCCTCTCTGATGCAACCCTTAGTGACGCAGCAGCACACCTGATATTTACAACAGGTACTGTCGTAATTGACTCATTGTAAGCATGCCTTTAAGACCTGCAAGGACAGAGTGCATTCTCTGGAACGTGACGTACAGATGGTTGTGGGAAGTCACGATTCCTGACACTGCTCAAAAAGAACTGACGTGACTCCTCCACAAGAACTTAAACAAGTCCTCACGAGAGGCAAGATGGATTGTTACAAGCACCCCCATAAACAGGATGATTTACACTTCCGGTGAGACGGCGATTCCAGACAGATTACTCCTCACTGCAGAGTGAAGGCCAAAGACTGGAAAGCCCTAGGCCTTCGTCACGTCACCGCTATAAACAGGAAATGTATACAAACCATGGAACACATGGACCAGTGCCTTGTTGAAGTAACTGTGGTTCATCTGTTGGTTTAATGCGAGATTTCAAGGTGAACTGGTTCTTTTTCGGTTCAAGTGGATTTCCTCCACTCAAGAGATAATTAAGAGTTAATTGACCGCATTGAGGGCATAATTGGGGGAAAACTCTTCTGCTTCTGATTGCTGCTGGGTATGTAGATAGAACAACGAGTGGAGATAACAAGAGCAAGCATGGATGGTGGAAATCTTCCAAAGCAAAACAAAACAACGGCAACATAACAAAAAGAGACAAAACTGTAGTTTTAATAATGGACTTTCTACAAGACAGAATCATGGAAATATGGTTTATTTTAAAAACTCATTGGACAGATTGTCATTCCCCAAAATCTATCTAAAAAGGTTTATATATATATTGTGTTCCAAACCCGCAGAATTGTTCATTGGTCTATGTCAAAATCTTCATAAAAACTGTGTCTTATGAAGAAATAAGGCCAATCTCATATTATAGACTTTAGATTCGCACATACAGTTCCTGTTAATGGCAACATGTTACGGCTGTATTACTAGACACAATCTGTCTTGACATGTTTATGTCAGTGTTATGTAGCAGGGTTCGAGTGTTGGCACAGATTTTCCCCTATTTTGGCTTATCTACAACTATCTGATGATGTGTTATTTTGAGGATGTGCAGGTTTTATGCTGTAGATTATCTGTAAAGTACAATTCAACTATAGTCCTTAATTACAGCTTTAATGGTCCTTAACATTTAGACAGTCACGGAAGTGAAATGTATATAGCAGCCTGAGTGTAACCTGCTGAAAGCCACTCACTGTACTACCTTTGTCATTATGACTGAATTCTTATGGATGTTTTAAGGACATAAATTAATCTTAGACTCAGACCAAAGTGTAAAGCTACTGTTGTTGCAACAATAAAATTTTTATTTGGTCTGGGTTTAGGCTTAATCCGGGTCTGGAATCCAATCCATCCAATAGTTTTGAGTAGTGTTAGAGGTTTCCCTACATTTGTTTAAATTGAACGTTTCGTTTTAAGACCCCTGACATTTTAGTCACTGGGCTTTGATGATTATATATATCATATATATATATATGATTTTTATGATTATATATATAATTTTTTATATTTTTTTTGCTTTGAACATTTTTGCTGTTGAACTAAACTATCAATCAGTGTTTATCATTTGTTAGATTTCTTGTAAAATTGTGATATTTCCTGTGACTTTTGATCTGTGGTTACCTCTTTAAAAGGCCAGGGCCCACCAGCAGGCCATAGAGTGTTACTACACACTTCTATAACCTTCTAGAGAGTAACCCAACCAGTTTGCACTGTAGTCCTTGTAGTTACTGAATCATAAGTCTTAGTATGTAGTAAGTCTGGGATTTTAAGGGAGTAGCTGATCATTGTTATGCTTGATAGAATTCTAAGCTTAAGAGAGCACTTATAAGAGCATGCAAAACCCGTTTGCAGTTCTGTAGCCTATCCAGTTATTTAAATCCAAATTATTAAAATGAATTTTTTTTTTAATGAACACCTTATTGCATTTAATGTGGAATAAGAAGTACAAGGAGAAGGTGATGCAGAAATCAGTACATTTCTCATGTCTCCTGGAACATATCTGTGCCAAATCTCAAAGAGATATTTCTATTTTAGTCAGCCTCAAAGTGGAGTCGGACTGGGAAGGGTCTGCCAGTTTGGTTTCAAGTTGTAGTTTAATGCAGGCTTCAGTCTGACTTTCTCCAGCCCTTCCCTCAAGCAAGCATACAATATTATCTCTGGGGCCACCCAACGTCAAACCTCTCTGCTGCCCAGTTCTCATGTGTGTCTTGTAAACCCTGTGGTTGTGTTGCTTTGTGCGATCTGTACTGTAATTAAAGTGTATTTCAAATTCCAATAAAACAACACAGATGGGAATAAGCATACTCCTCCTGGTTTATGGGAAGTTGGTGTTGTGTAATTGTGTGAACCTTCGACTTTACAGAGAATGACATCTAAACCTCTGGGCTTACTTGCACATAAATACTGATGTTAAAATCCAGAGTGAGCACAGGCATGTGTTGTGTCGAGGTCATGACGTTTGTATTATGTAAATGCAGTTTTTAGTAAAACTGAATTTATGAATTTGAGACACGTTTTATTCTGTTACTGACATCAGGACTTCTGTTCTGTAAATACAATTACTCATGGCTGAAAGCTGTTTCATAATTTTGTTGGCGTGAGATTTCAGTTGCCTGGGGGTAGATAATACTGGAGGTTGGAGGCTTTGTGGGCCGGGGGCAGTCACGGGTTGAACGGAAGTAATGAGCAGGATGTGTTGTATTTTTTGGGTTTTGGATATTTTAAATGGAATATAAATATTTTTTTGGAAATTTCATCGCAAATATCACAAAAAATGTGTCTGTATTACATATATATATTAATATCATATACATGTCATAATATATACATATATTTTATGTCGTATATCATATATAGATTCATAACTTCTCTAGCTTGATAAAGAGTCATGTAAAAGAGAGTAAGTAAAGACTTAAAGCTGGTTTTGTTCAGCATTGATAATTTGTGGCCTCTGCTGAACTGGTCAAGTTTTCCTAATAAGGACAAAATCCAAATTCAATTAGGGAGAATTTTCATGTTTGAGAATGAGGAGAAAATACAGCTCCACTTTTGCTGTAGCTCTGACAAAAATCTACAGCTCTGTGTGTCCATCCTTCCACTGTGAGAAGACAATACTATGGGCCTGTAAGGAGGTGTAGCTATTAAGAGGCTGTTACTGAGAAAAGAAAACAGACAAAAATAGAACATTTATTAATCAAAGAAGCTGCTGGCCTGCAGATTTCTTAGAAAAAAACAAAGATGGACATACTAAAACTGAGTAATCAGTGTAGTCATTGAAGCTTCTGCATCATTTTCTGCTAAATAGATTTTTCAGATTTCCCCCCCCGATACTGAAAAACCGGTAAATGGCTTTGGCAGCTTTGACTGGAAACGAATCCTATAAACAGATATCTCAGGGTATGTCACATAATGGTATCCCCATTATATTAATGCATATTACACAAATAATTAATCCAGGATGCGATGGGAAACGGCATTGTATTGTTTTGGATGTTTATTCATGAACCCCTCACACTAATCCCTGTGCAGGTTCTATGCTTGACCCAACATACAGTCACCTATGCAAGAAAGTCAAATGTAAAATCACACATTCAAAAATGTTTACCATAAATAAGTATAACCTACACATAGCGCGTTTAGTTTGTGCATTAGTTCCTTATGCTTTAAATAGATGCTTTGAGAAGTGTTGGCCCAGTGCTGGTGCTTCTGAAAGAGTAATGTTTCTTTTAAGAATGGCATGGCCTGATACTGGTTGAGCACCAGCACTGGTGGAGGCTGAAGGTGAGTTCCCTCTCCTTGGGAAAGTGGCAGGAGGAGAGGTGATTAAAGAGGGCTCTTTCCCTGATTGAATAATTAGGGGTCTATCAAGGCACAAAGAAAGCAGACAGCAGTCAGCCCCGTTCACCTACTCAGTCTACGCCAAACACCCACACTGACCAGCTGTTTCTTATGGCTCTGTGGTATAGCCTTTCCTTCTCGTTCCTTCTGGTAAGTCTTGTTCAGCATATTGGACTGTCATTTGTGGTTTCAGTGTCACAGAGGGAGTAATTCTTGATACTGCTCACTTCCTCTAGATGTTAAGTTTCAATGTATATTTTAAAAGGGACTTCACTAACTGTCTGCTGCATGTGCTTAATGATTGCCACAGATCACATCTTTGACATATCCTCGTGCACCTAGAACAGAACAGAAAGCCAGTTTGTTGCTAACTCATTTATAGAAGAAGCCAATAGGCATTTGTGATGTGGCTGAAAAAGATTGTTTTGGAAAAATCCTGGTCTGTTCCATTAACTGTAATGTTAGGATTTGACTTTCTAGGTGTGACTGAATGGTCATGTCAGCAAGGGCCAGCAGATACGTTTGAATTCGTCGGGTTCCTGCTTTGCTTTTGTTATTGTGTCATGAACACTTGTGCGGCTTTGTCTCCAGTATAACCCCCAGTGACAAACCCTTCGGTTTTGTATACAAGGATGTTTGAGGTAGATCTTTAACAGCTCGCTTTGCCTTCTTTCCTTCTTCTGCGATCCTGTATGGGGTTTTCACATTGCAAAAAAATGTAAACTTCTGGGAGGATATAGATTGTTAAAGTGATGAACTACTATGGACGTCTTTTACCTAAACAAGGAAGTCTCATGACTTTGTGATTTTGTCACGTTTCCATCCAGGTCCTGGAGGTTGAAAGTTGGCATGATTTGGATAATACCGAATATGACTGCTGGCCAATAACTGATCCGAATGACTACAACATGATCAGCTGTGGCGGTAAGTTGCTTCTAATTAAACATAGTACAAGAAATAGTCCATCAAGTTATGAGTAACCAATAATGAGAAATGAATCAGACAGCTATGACAAATGAAACAGTAAATTAGGGCTGAGGCTGTGCAGTAACACTTATTACTCATTATATTTCAGTCCTGGAAGTGTAGAGTGTGCAGCTGTGTGAATTGTAAGGACTGCTGTTTGTTTTTCTTAGAAATTTGTTTCTTTTAAAAGTCTTTGTTAGTTCCAAGTAATTATTTTCTTCCCTTATCTCTTAACCTTTATACCTTAACCACCCCCCAAAACTTTGTTTTACTTGAATTAAAGTATTTAATTAACCAAATTTCACCAAAGTATTCTTTTTAATTCTTAATACACAATAGGTTTTGGGATATGTTGTAGTTTGATTAAACCAACTTTATTTAAGAACATGCACTGAATGGCCACTTCATGACTTATACCTACACTTATTGTCCATTTTATCAGCACCACTGCAGCAACACTGATGCAGTGGTGGTGTGTTAGTGTGTGTTGTGCTGGTACGAGAGGATCAGACACAGTAGGTAAACACCTGTCACTGTTGGTCTATGAATAGTCCACCTACCAAAATTATCCAGCCACTGCTGGTAAAGAACTAGAGGACTAGGACTAGTACAAACTGCAGCTGTGTCAGATAAGCTAAATTTACATCTACAAGGTGGGCCAGCAAGGTAGGTAAAGTGGACCGTAAGTGGACACAGTGTTTAAAACTCCACCTACACCAGCACCACACATTAACACCACCTCAGTGTCACTGCAGTGGTGAGATATAATAATACCTGCTTTGTGGTGGTCCTGCGAGGGTCCTGGCCATTGAGGAAAAGGTAAAAATTTGATAGCAAAGTATTCAGAGAAACAGATGGACTACATGTTATTGTAGAACTACAAAATGTTCCTAGAATAAGTAGAGATGATACAATGAACAATGAGTGTATACACCAGGAGGTGCTTAGTGAAGTGGCTGGTCAGTGTATGTCAGTTATTATCCTTCCTAGGAGCTTGTTCAAATGTTCAAAACTGTTACAAAAGTTTATACTGCTTTTTAAAATTCCTCGGTTTATGAAGGGAGATGACCTCTGCACTGCCAAGTTATGGTTGACTGAGTGTGGCCCTTGGCAGAGAGACGATTCTTTGTTTAGCTCAAGACAAATTTGACTATGTAACATTTCACCTAGACATGGGAAAAATCAAGGAAGCTGAAAAGCATGAGTCAGGATTCATATACAGTCATAAACACATACACATGAGTCAGACATATGACAAAGCCACCAGGCCATTTTGTCCCATATTCAAAACCTACAATACCATCTGTACAAAACGCAGCAGTGCAGATACCAAAGGAAGGGACCACACATCACCCTGTTTTAATAAAACTGCACTGGCTGCCTGTATCTTTGTTGATCTTTGTCTGTCTGTTTATTTTCTTGCATGGGATTTTAGATCTTTCTGTAAATTACTGGAAATGTGGAGAGTCTCTTTAAGCTATGATGCTTCTGAACTCAGGAGCTCAATTCCACCATTCATTAGACATTCAAATTTGGGACACATTCTTAAGAAGCATTTGAAAATGCTCATTAACTTAGACTTGACTTTAAATATGACCTCTTTTTTGTGGTTTTTGTTTTAATTTGATCTGTTGATATGATGATATTTTTTCTCCTTATGTTACTGTTACCCGTCTATAACTATAATCGAAGACAGTCCAACATTGATCATGTCATAGGCTAAATTATACTAATTCTATCCTGTCTCACAAAACTAAGTTATGTGCATATGGTTCTTTATGTTGTGTCTGTTTAGGTTGTTGTGGTAATTAAAAACATAAAATGTTCCTTTTTGAAAATGAGTTACAGTGCATACTAAGGTGACATTGTATAATTCATGTTTTGCCCATGCACTAGTCTGTTTAGCATGCTTTCAGTAACTTGCCTATGAATCCTGTCTTCACAGGGTTGGAGATGGCCTGGGTGCAGCGGCCCCCAGAGAAAGTCACGGATGGGGAGGAGTTTAATGTGACATATTCAGTTACAGCCTCAGACTCCTTTTATGAGTATGCAGTCAGGAACAGGATCCTCCAGTTCAGGTAAGTAATCTTTGTCCACCTGGGACAAAGCATGTCAGCGTTGATTTTCAGATGCCACTTTGATCACTGAAGCTTAGATGATACCAAACACTCATGAACTGAACTACATAAACACGAACCAAGTTAGCTGATTTCTTTACACATCATGTTACTGACCAAACCAAAGCACTACACCTAGGCAGCCAAGAAACTATTTATCTTGGCAGTAAGTTACATTTTGCCTGAGAAAACATTATGAAACATTAGAGTGAATACCAATAAGCATAAATTCAATAATACATAAGGTTATAATTTTGTCTTAAGAAGTTATTGATAGGAGGATATCAGGAGTTCTGACCTCTGGTTTAATCTAATAAAGTGTTGATTAATGGAGTAGGTATTGGATGGTATCTGTAAATACTGGGCTACCTATAAGGCGACTTTGGAAATGGTGTCACATATCATTTAGCACAGTGCTGTGCCTGATGTCAGTCTGAGTTAAGTACTATTTTTGTGTGACTATACATATAAGCTTCTGTTATGGCCTTTGCTCTGAAGCATGCTCATTAAGCCTGCAAGGTCTGCTGTTTCAATGAGTGCCAATATAGGAAGAAACACTTTTGGTTCCCTATATAGGCCTTGAACAGCCTGCGGCTCATGGTAAAATCATCAGAACATGACTGTTACTATCGCAGACAATCTGAGGGATTCACAGTGGTTAACTTAAGACATTGTGCCCCTGCTGTGAATGCTCTAGATGTGCACTGAGCTCAGGAACAATCAATCTTCAAAAGCATACGTCTGCTGTACAGCTAGCTCAAATATTTGTCATGTTTCTTCTACAGTAATGCTTCCGAGGCTAAGCGATTCTGCTATGAACACGAGTGTCCCACCAACTGGAACAATGCCAATGAGCACAACTGCTGCGTGTACCACGCCAACATCCACTCCTGTCCACTTGCACTTATGGTCAGTGCACTGTTTTGTCATGTGAACTATTGTTGGGTAGAGATTTACATTTATGGCATTTAGCAGACGCTCTTATCTACTGCGGCCTACAAAAGTGCTTAGTGTTCAGTCATGGAATGTATTCTAGCTAGTACAAACAGGTTAGAGTCCAAACATCCCTTGAGCTCAGACGCTGCTCGAACAAGGGCCAGAGTTGAATACAGCATAAGTGCAGTACTTATCAATCCCTAGCCAGTGTTTATACTTGGAGAGAAGACAAGTTAAGCACAACTTAAGTGCAATGTTACAATACTTGGCATCAGTGGGTTATGGTATTGGGTTGATATCAGCGCTGTCAGCTATTTTTTTGGTAATTTTAGCCTAAAACTACAGTTTATTTATTTGTATTATGTGGTATTACAAAGCTCAGCAAATATCCCTTATTTACATTTTTATATAATTTTTATGTAATATTTTTATATAGTTTTTAAGATGTATTTTTATATATTTTTGTGTAATATTTTATATAATTTTTATGAAGTATTTTTATATAATATTTTTATATCGTTTTTAGGTAGTATTTTTATAGAATTTTTATGTAATATTTTTATATAGTTTTTAAGTAGTATTTTTATATAATTTTTATGTAATATTTTTATATAGTTTTTAAGAAGTATTTTTATATAATTTGTATTCATCATTGTTTTCTTACTACAGTTTTCAGTATGCATTACAAAATACATCATGCAACAATTGGGAATGACACCCAATCCTGACTGCTAGCCTAGCCACTGAGTTACACCAAGCTAGCATTAAAGCTACAAATACTGAGATACACTAACATACACTATACACTAATCATTACAGCAAAAAATATCAAACATTTTTGGCCATTTCCTGCATTAAAAATAATAGGATATTTCAACAGCTAAAAGCTTGAGGGCCATAGAGGCCTTCTGGCCTTAATTGAAAGAACAAAAGCTTTTAAGGTCTGCATGTTGCCCACAACAATAATCACTGATTTGGTCTCTATTCAGCCTAAGCTTTTTCATTATAGATCGTGTAGTCCATAATGTCTTGATCAAAAGCTGATAACTGCCCCGCAAAAAACCTTTTGACGTTATTCGTCCTCAATACAGATGGTTCTTTTTCTATTGAGAGCAACACATTTGATCAAGAACAGTCCGGAAAATAGCACTAAGGCTAGCTAGCTGGGTATCAATCATTACACAACCTAAATTTTAAATGACATTTTAAATAACAATGCAAAATGACTAAATTTGTCAGCCATGGGACAATTAAGACATTAAGTAGACTACATATTTAAACAACATAGACAAGATATGATGAGAATTTAAACACGACATGCCGTTGTCAGTACTGGCTGTGGAGTTTCTTGGCTCCTTTCACTTTCCAAACACACAGCATACTAACCGCTGTTACCATAAAGACTGGGCCAGTGAAATCTACTCCAGCACTGTGACTTTCCATTGGCTGAATAGGCTATTGTTTGCACTTGACAGGCACTTTGCCTTATGCACACGCTTTTGAACAGCTATAAAATAGTTAACTAGGTTTTTAAAATCTAAGCTAGAATGCAATTCTATTTTGAGTTGAACAGAGAACAGGGTTCCTGGGTGTTCTAGCTCACTTCCACCCTGCTGTAACAAGTAACACATTGATTTGTGCATGCAGGTTGATTTTCAAGGTTGGTCCTGGAAAACTAAACTGGTTCACACTAGTTGTGCTTGTAACATTATATAACATTATAATGTAACATGCAGTTATTGCACAAGGAGGTTGACATGTACAAACAACATATAAATTACACACTGTAGCTTTGTGAACATTCACTGAGTTTGACTGTTAACCACAACGTTTGCTTGAACATCACTAAGCAAACATCACCAAGCTTAGTCGCTGATGCTTGTTGATGGTGAACTGCAGATGACCACGTTTGGATGGGTTCTGTTGTTAGCTATGTGCTTGCAGCACCGCAGATTGGCCTGACCTCTAATGAGCTCTCTAAGATCCACTTCACTTCTATAGTATCTCCTTTAAGTCTGCTTGTGACTGGATTAACCTGAATTGCTTGAAAGAAGACCAGCTCATGTTAAAATCATAATTGCTGTTTACTGGCGCAGAGAGGCGGAGGGATTTGTGGCCCGTGGATCCCAGACGATGGCGAGATTGTGACCCATACTGTGTCTAAAGCAGGCAAGATGAGTCAGCTGCTCTGGACCTCGAAGGTGACCAATACAGCACCAGCTCTCTTTTTGTATTAAGACTGCTCTAGCAAGAAAAGAGAATGGTTGGCATATGTTTATAAACAGTGTGATTATTTTAGATAAATTTACACTCATTTGGATATGAATTACTTATGTTGTGCTTATGTCTTCAGTGTGGCAAAAGATGGTACCACAGCATGTGAATATATCTTAAATAAAGAAATCTATAGTATAATAATACATTTACAAAAATCCCAAAAGAAAAAATATTAGACATAGCAACTATATTTAAGAGCTTTTAATTTGCCAAAATATGTTAGACAAAAGACTTCGAGATCGACGTGTGCAGAACTAAAAACCAGGAATGGTTTATTAAAAAACAGGCAATCACAGCGGGCACCAGTACACAGCGAAAACAATGGGAGAAGCTAAATCAGAGTCAGGGACAGGCGGAGGTCAGAACCAGGTAGAACAAGCAGCGAGGGCGAACAAGTTTAAAGGGGAAATCCAAAGTGAGAAAGCAGAGATACAAACCGTAGAGTCAGAACACGAGCAAAAGGGATTAGGCGAAGGAGTAGTAGAGGAACGAAGGGAGCCGGAAACCAGAGTAAAACCATACGAGAAAAGACCGCTCAGGATTGCTAACCTAGGTTTGGCAAAGCGTGAGTGTTTGTTCGTGGCTTAAATACAGGAAGTAATTAGACACAGCTGAGGTTAAAACTCGGGCGATCTAGAGCGAATCACCAAGTCCGACCGTGGGCGCATAGACATGACGTCATCGAGTGTGGCCCTCTGGGAAGTGGAGTCCTGAAGAGCGGAGAAGCCGGGTAGACACGAAGGCGTGACAAGATACCATTTTTACACAATAATCTGAAGATTAAAAGATTGGGGATTTTGAGACTTCAGTTGTGTGATTGTACACAACATGTAGAACGTGAGAACATTAGAACTAGGATAAATATGGGCAAATGCCTTCACAATATTAATGATTCTCTTTACACAGGTAGTGCTTGTCCATTTAGGAGTGACCTCTATCATTGCTCATATCAAAGTGGGGCAGATGCATGCAGCGTTGGAGTCCAAAGTGCTTGTTGTTAGTGCTCAAGGTTTGTGGGGTACTTTTGTTCTTACATTAGGCCCTTACATTAGACAACCCAAAATGCAAGTCCTTCTAATGACTTCTCTTTCCATTTGTCTTTAGTGTGTGGAGATGACATCTGTGAGCTGGAGGAGAGTTGTTTGACATGCCCAGCAGACTGTGGTGTGTGTCCTATGGCCATGTCCATCAAGATAGCCATTGGGCTCCCAGTGGCGCTGTTCTGTAGCGGATTCATCTTAACTGTGGTGGTGAGTGCGCTCATAATACACAAGGGGTTTGGTGTTTAAATTACATAGGATGGATTATCACGGAACACCTTTAGGAACCTTTACAACCCATGCTGAGACCTATGCATGTTGCGTTGGGGGCCGACACCATACTGAGAGACTCAGTATGGGTGGCTCAATAAATATTGTCCATATCAGTCTAAATGTATTACCATTGGTTGTTCCAGGTAACCTTTATCTTCCTTTCCAATAGCACTGCAATCTGGCACTTCATTCTGGGTGCATCTGTTCTTTTGATCAGGAGTGTATATTTAGGGGTCTGTTTTTGTTTACATGTGGTTCTTTACACTTATATATCTTATTTACAAACTGACTACTAAAAGGTAGAAAGGTAGTACTTAAAGTTCTTCTTTCTACTGAAAGTTTTTTAGGGAACCAAAAGTGGTTCTTTGATGTCCAGAAAGCCCTTTTTGGGACTTTTATTAGTGAGAGTGGGGGTTAAAGACCAGGTATAAAGGCAACACTTTTGGTTCCTATTGTGTTGCATTTGTTCCTTTTTTATATTTAGCTGCAGTTTCTTGGATAAACTTTTAGAAATGTGCCATACTGCTGTAGTCAAATGTCAGTATACGGCTTAATGTAGTTTTATTCTCTGCTTAAAAGATACGAAAGTTCAGGCCTGATAAATGTGTGAACATTTAGATTATATGGAAGTTAGAAAGACTTTGTTTACTGTATATAATCTTTGTTGTTGTTGTTGTTGTTATTATTATTATTATTATTATTATTAGTAGTAGTAGTAGTAGTAGGAGTAGTAGTAGTAGTAGTTGTTGTAGTGTTAGTAGTAGTAGTAGGAGTAGTAGTAGTGGAAGTAGTAGTGGTAGTAGTAGTAGCAGTAGTAGTTGTTGTAGTGTTAGTAGTAGAAGTAGTAATAGTAGTAGGAGTAGTAGGAGTAGTAGTAGTAGGAGAAGTAGTGGTAGCAGTAGTAATAGTAGTGGGAGTAGTAGTAGTAGTAGTAGTAGTAGTAGTAGTAGGAGTAGTAGTAGTAGGAGGAGTAGAAGTAGTAGTAGTAGTAGGAGAAGTAGTGGTAGCAGTAGTAGTAGAAGTAGTAATAGTAGTAGGAGTAGTAGGAGTAGTAGTAGTAGGAGAAGTAGTGGTAGCAGTAGTAATAGTAGTGGGAGTAGTAGTAGGAGTAGTAGTAGGAGGAGGAGTAGGATGAGTAGTAGTAGTAGTAGTTGTTGTTGTAGTGTTAGTAGTAGTAGTAGTAGTTGTTGTAGTGTTAGTAGGAGTAGTAGTAGTAGGAGGAGTAGAAGTAGTAGTAGTAGTAGGAGAAGTAGTGGTAGTAGTAGAAGTAGTAATAGTAGTAGGAGTAGTAGGAGTAGTAGTAGTAGGAGAAGTAGTGGTAGCAGTAGTAATAGTAGTGGGAGTAGTAGTAGGAGTAGTAGTAGGAGGAGGAGTAGGAGTAGTAGTAGTAGTAGTAGTAGTTGTTGTAGTGTTAGTAGGAGTAGTAGTAGTAGGAGGAGTAGAAGTAGTAGTAGTAGTAGTAGGAGAAGTAGTGGTAGTAGTAGAAGTAGTAATAGTAGTAGGAGTAGTAGGAGTAGTAGTAGTAGGAGAAGTAGTGGTAGCAGTAGTAATAGTAGTGGGAGTAGTAGTAGGAGTAGTAGTAGGAGGAGGAGTAGGAGTAGTAGTAGTAGTAGTTGTTGTTGTTGTAGTGTTAGTAGTAGTAGTAGTAGTAGTAGTAGTAGTAGTAGTAGTAGAAGTAGTAGTAGTAGGAGAAGTAGTGGTAGCAGTAGTAGTAGAAGTAGTAATAGTAGTAGGAGTAGTTGTTGTTGTTGTTGTTGTCTTTCTTAGACTTTTGATTATATCCACTCCCCAGTGGTTGCAATACCAAAAGCAGAAGATGTTTTGGGATGAGAGCTGGATCATCAACTACAACAACATTGTGTTTGGTAAGCTCTTAAGATGCTCTAACTACTTCTGGGTGGCATTTAATTTCCAATGATACATTCCGAATAACACTTTAAAAGACGTCTTCTCAGAGCAACTAAGAGTTTAAACTCAGATTGATCTATGTAAACAAGTTCATTTGTACAAATGAACTCGTTTACATGTACAATACACAAACCCGCTTTAAAATATGGAAGTGGTGCAGCTCTGATGGTGACCGTTTTTTTCGGCTCTCTTAGGCAAAGCATGCTATATGGGCTTCTGTAGCACCACAAGCCTACAACCTGTGAAGAGCAGTTCTTGCATCAGCCGAGCCACAGATGTGACGGTGTGTACAGTGGTGAACACCAGCTTCAAGTCTGGTTTTATCCAGCCAGGCATCTAGTGAGTACTAGCAGCTTATTTTTCCCTCAGGCAACACATTTGAGCTTTATCCTCATCCGCGTGTTTTGCTTGTTAGTGATGGAAGGACAGTAGCTGTGAAACACATCCAGAAGAAGCACTTCACTCTCTCCAAAACAATCCGGAAAGAGGTGAAAGAGGTTAGGTGAGTAATTGTAGATGTTTGTAGGAATCCTACTTGAATAGGATTAGGTAGAGTAAGAAATGAAAGTTGTCCTGGATTGCTTTTCATATTGCTCCTTCCTCTTTATGCACTAGCAAACCTCCATTGTAATACGAGCTACATAATTCCCAAAGAAAAAGGACTGTATATAGGCCTACTGGAAAATCTGCTGTTTAGAAACTTTTATTCGCACTCACAAAAGCGTTTTCTCAACCAGGGAACTCGATCACCCAAACCTGGCTAAGTTCATTGGAGGTTCCATCGAGGTCCCCTTCGTTAGCATCATCACAGAGTACTGTCCTAAAGGAAGCCTTGCTGATGTTCTCTTGAATGAAGATATTCCAATCAACTGGGGCTTTCGGTAAACATTTCTTAGTTTTACTTATTTCTTTATTTTCCTATGAAGGCTATATTCTGCTTTTTAGCATTTATTTTCATCTGATGTCCACTGCTTATCTTTTTGTGGTTTAATGACTTTATGTACCATAAACAGTACCAAACCATTTTTTTGCTACTGTGCCTTTAAGCCTGGTATATGTAAATGATCTTGATTCTGACTGACTATTCCGTAATATTATAACTTAAAAAAAATAAAAAATAAAAAAATAAAAATTCAAAAAGCAGTCTGGACTGACAGAGAAAGAAGAGGTACAAAACAACAAGCTTAGAGTAAAATCTTTTTGGAAGAACAAACTGTTGATATCTGGGTCCTTTAAAAACTCCGCAATGATACATTTTCTTCCTGACAGCCAATAACAGTACAGCGTTTAATCATTCCTCTTATACATTCCACTTTAATAAGTCAGCTGAAGATTGTCTGGAGCAATAATCTACAGTCCTTCAGAGTGGATAGGAAAAATGAACTGCTGTATGTAAATTTGTTTACGACACACTCACTTTTCTAAACCACTTTATCTCTTTGGGCTGCAGTAGGTTGGGGGTTCATGTGGGGGGTTGGTTTGGGGGGTATTGTTGGAGAGCCTATCCCTGCATTCAATGGTAAGAAGGCAGGAAACATACTGGACAGGCCACCAGTCCATCGCAGGACACATACACAGGACACACAGACATACCTGCTCACACCTAAGGACAATTTAGCATCTTGACTGCATGTCTTTGGACTGTGGGAGAAGAGTGGAGCACCTGGAGGAAACCCACACAGACAGAACATACAAACTCCACACAGTAAGGACCCCAGCTGAAAACCAAACCCAGGCCCTTCTTGCTGTGAGGTGACAAAGCTACTCACTGTGCTACCATATAACGTCAAAACCACGATGAATTCAAAATGGGCTGTTTTTGCATGTATGGCCTGAAGAGTGAATGGTTTTGAAACATTAGCAGTGATCATAAAAATAATTTTCTATAAAATATGCATTCTCTATAATGCTCTTTAAAATATACACTCTCTGTGTCTGTCTCTGTCTGCTGTTATGTTTCTCTTAGCTTATCCTTTGCCACCGATATCGCTCGCGGGATGGCATACTTGCACCAGCACAAAATGTTCCATGGGCGGCTTCACTCCCGCAACTGTGTTATTGATGATCGATGGGTCTGCAAAATTTCAGGTAAAAAACAAAAGGTTTCAGTTACTTGTGGGTGAATTTTTATAATGCAACATGTCCTGATTAGTCATATTCCTCCATATACTTTCACAGATTATGGTCTGGTGGCCTTTCGAAAAGAGGATTCTGAAACTCTGAGTGGTACTTTCCACTGTGAAAACATTTACCACACTTACTGCGCCCCAGAGGTTTTGCTGGGTAGCTGTAGCGCCACTACAGCTGCAGCTGATGTGTACAGGTGAGAATCATTCAGTAAACTGTCAATGAAAAAGTGAAGTCATTAGCAAAGTCATTATATATGTGTATATATATATATATATATATATATATATATATATATATATATATATATATATATATATATATATATATATAGATAGATAGATAGATAGATAGATAGATAGATAGATAGATAGATAAATACAGATATAGTTATACACTATATGTCCACTGAAATCAAGATAATTAATACAGTGTTGCAGCTGTAACAGTTTCTAGTCATTGTAGTCTAGATTGTGCACCATTGCTGTGAGAATGTGATTGCATTCATCCACAAGAGCATTAGTGAGGTCAGGTACTGATACTGGATTACTATATCAGGATCATAAATGCCATTCCAGTTCATCTCAAAGGTTTTAGTTGGAGCTCCAACACGACAGAGAATGGAGATCCACTACCCCACAGCCCACTGCTGAATGGCTTTATACCATTCTAGCTCTTACTTGGCATTGGGCATTGTGACCTTGGGCTCATTAAATCTTTTTCAATTGGCAGTTGCTTTCTATGGACAATATACAGGCAATATGTGTGCAGGTGAATGCTTGCATCAATAATGGGTGCATCTTAAATTAACTGAATTTACATCCTGTAGCATACATAATACTGACAAATGTATATCCACAAAAGTACAAAACCGCCCATGTAAATAAATAACAGTTTGGTTTGGGCTGAACCAAAGAACCCTGGATAAAAAAAAAAAAAAAGAGGATATAAGGCAATATCTCAGCCAAGGGTGTTTATATGTATACATGGTCTACCAATTAGGTACTTTTCCACCAATTTAGAAGTACCTGGAAAAGTAATTGGATACACTAAAATAAATAAAATTGCTGCTTCATTTCAAATGTTTAGATAGCTAATAAATAGTATAGTAGTTTGTTAGCACGAAACTGACAGTGATACGCATACATGGTTTTGGCGGTTCCAGATTACAGATAGACACATTTGAAGCTTCTAAAAAACACCTTCCATGTTTTACTTAAAGCTTGCAATGCACATATTAGTGTGTGTTTTATCACAGGCTGGTATAGAGCAGATACTGTCTTAATTTCCAATGTTTTCACAGACAGTGACGTATTTAGGGTTTTCAAAAGGCCTAGAGCGATACTTTCCCCACTACATCGCTTCCACCTATAGGAAATCAGACCGTGACTGCTTGATTCTTCTGTCACTTTGTAATTATGTGGACGTTTAATGTAAAGCATCAGGGTTTATCTTTTTTAAAAGAACATTTCTGAACTTAACTTCTTTCCTCCAGTACACCAGTAAGATTGGTGCTAAAACACATGCAGAGTTTAAATACAAATATAATACTGTTCAGCCACTGAACTGTATTTTATTTTATTTTTTGGCTCCCAGAAATCATTTGCCATTCTCCTAGGCCTAGAAGGCCCTGAGGCGTTCCTTGTGATAATGTCTGATGTCATCATGGCTAACTAAATCAGTGTGACATGAACTGACATAACATCAAACATTATGTCATCTGTTATAACACATGCTAACGTTAATATGACACTGTTATATTAGCAAACTAAATCTGCCATGACGGCATACGACATCTGGCATGGTTATGTCCTTGTTCTGTAGGAGGGGTTCAAGTGTTCCCAGTATACTGCAGATAATAAACATAGTGGGCACCTTTACTGTAGCTGACAAACTGCACTCTCATTGTTTCATTCACTGTTCAGCAGTACAAGAAAAAACATGTTTCTGTACACATACAAATGGGCTGCACCGTAAAGACAAGTCAGTGGGGTCATTTCCTAAAAAATGTTTGCTCAAAGTCAGTCAAGCACTCTGTTAGAACATTTACACATAAGGTGAGGTGTTTGGGAAAGTACTGAGGACCATCACTGAAACTCCCTCAGGCACATAGTTAAGCTGTATGTACAACTGTGTAGCAGATTTATCATGTAGCCTGTTTTCATTTTCACACCATAAATCAGTTCGGTAAACACAACCTTCACTGTTATCTCCAAAAATAAACATCAACCGAAAACTGGACAGGTATCCTTTGTTATTCTTTTATCTGCATCCTGGATTCACCACAAATAAAGGCGAGCACTCTTATTCAACGGTGCAAAAAATCGTGTTTTTCCTTTTTTCTCCTCTTTAGCTATTCCATTATCTTGGTGGAGATAGCCACTCGCAGTGACCTTCTTTCAGTAAGTATGGACAGATACAGAAATAAAAAAAGAGTATTTGGACCATTTGTGAAGGTGAATCTGATGGTAGATCTGGATCACTGACAAAACAGGAGCAGACTGAGTCCATGAAGATGGACATCATGTGGCGTCCTCCGCTTCCTGAACTGAAAGCTGGGAAATCGGACAGTGACTGCCCCAACCAGGGAGAGTACTGTGAGGTTTGTGGTGGTTGAGAGGTTTAAAAGAGTAATGACACTTTCTTTTGTTTGGGCTCCTTTCATCATCATTGCCAAAGACAATATTCTGACACATTTCACACCTGCTTCCAGTGAACAAAAAACAAAGGCGAAATGCTGTAGCTGCACACATACAGCCAATGCTATTAGCACACTTCCTGACCCCTAGAATAAAAACAAAAACCCTTAAAATACACTTGTGAAAAAAAAAAACAATAGGCAGGTGCTTTAGCTGTATGTGTAGCATATGGTTGGTTACCACAGTTACCAAAGCAATAATTTCCCTGCCTCTAGAATAACTACACAAAACCCACTGAGTTAAAATACACTTGTAACCAATGGGCAGATGCTTTAGCTGCACCTGTAGCATATGGTCAAATTTCACCAAAGATGCTGTCTCCCTGCACTCTCAGGAAAGAAGGTACTAAACAGTCACAGGAATGGTTGCCCAAAGAGTACATCTTCAGTACAGTTAAATCATATAATTTTACCATTTTGATTCCTTTTTAATGTACATAAATGATCTTTAGCCAAAGGGACCTTATGACCATTGTATACTTTTGATGGTACATTTACACAGTTTTTAAACAGCAACACAGCAGCTGCTGTTTACGTTGTGTAACAAGTTCATTATGAATGAACCAACAGAATGGCTCAAAACTACATGGGAATAAAGTCTGGCTCCATTGACTTACATTCAGATGAAATTAGGTTTTTGCCCTCTCCAGTAAAACTGCCATTTTGGAAATACTTGTTCTTCTTTGGACAGCGACTCTTGGTGTTGTGACATGGTGCTGTAAGAGTAAAGCAGGGCATCAAACCCAAACCCTCTGTTTCAGTTTGGCCATTGCGGTTCCTCACTGTAAACCAGCAAATCGAATTACTCACGTGCTTACCAAAAAGGGGAAACAGCTTGTTTGAGTCTAGGGTTATATCATAAATCATAATGCTATAAATGAGCATGTAAAACTGCATCTAGGTGTTTTTCACCCCAGCCAAGGTCACATACCTGCTATGCAGACATCAGAAAACAAAATACAATTAATTAATTAATTAAAATAGAAATGAAATGCATTCTATGGCACCTTTATTGCTGGAAATGTCTCAGGGCATGTGTCTAAAGTAACTGCCCATTTCCATTCATACACACTCACCGTTGGAAAAAACCTTTTAATGTAAGTAAACTGCACAAGATCTTATTTGAAGTCGTTTAGGACAGGTTCTACTGGTCCATTCATCGCATGTGCAGTTTTCAAATCATGTGAAAAACTGAAAGTGACAAAAAGAAAACCTTCCACGGCTGCAGGAGGAGGTTGAAACCCACTGCAGAATGCCTTTTGAAGAACACTATGTGATTGTATAAGGAATGAGTCATGACCTTACTGTTCTGCTTGAGATGAAGGCTTGCACCTCTTATTCCAATATAGCCCTTGTAGCTGTAGCAAAAACCTTCAAGTATTGGATTATGTGGTAAGACAGCTCTGCCCATTTAAAAGGGCCTCTAAATGGCCTATCAAAAAAACAATAAATACACTTCACATGCATTTAGGCCTAGACTTAATTGCATTTCCTTTGGGACTAGTTGCCCAGTTAATGTTCTGATTGTCTCTGATATTAAACCGAAAAAAAAAAGCTCTCTTATCTGTTGTGATGCAATTCTGCGTAGCTTATCATGAAGTGCTGGTCCCACAATGTCACCACAAGGCCGACGTTTGAGCAGGTGAAAAAAATGCTGGACAAAATGAACCCACACAAAGTCAGCCCTGTGGACATGATGATGAACCTGGTAAGAGTCTGCAATAAAGTTTATTCACCAGCACATAAACTCTTGCTTAAGCACTTTCTTTGCTTTGGATATGATATAAATGTTTCATTGTTAGAGTGACATTAAGGTTTCTCTTGCTGTGCTAGATGGAAAAGTACAGTAAGCATCTGGAGGCTATAGTGGCTGAGAGGACACAGGATCTTCTTCAGGAGAAGCAGAAGACAGACCGCTTGCTTTATAGTACATTGAGAGTCTTTTCTTTCTCTTCTTTTCAAACACCAACATAAAAACTAGGCCTCGTTCATCAAATGCTCATAGGAAGGATTATGGTCTTAAAACCCACTTTTGCAGTTTTCATGATAATGCTCACCAGTGTTATGTTTTATTTAGGATTTATTCACAAATCATAAACCATAAAACATTGGTTGTATTGGTGCATAAGGCCCACTGCTCTTAAAATTGAATTCAATAAGATTGAATGTAGTTCTTGAGGCGCCATCTAGTGGAAAGTTTAAGTCTGTTGATGATGGGATTAGTAAAAAAGTGCAGGCAATTACATGATTGGTTTATTTTGTAAATGAAAATTGATTACACATACTCTGCAGGGAACTTGAATATGGAACGTTCCTGCTAATTTGAACCACTTCTTATTAATTTGCTGAATTTATCATATTGGGGGAGCGGAAACACACATGCAATATACAATGTCATACCCTGGCAAATTCCTCCAGGCCAGCTTGGCGTGGGATAACCTCTGGGTCTTTCCCAGTTAGCTGTGTCTGATAAACCTTAAACAGGGTTGGAGTTGGAATCTAAAATGCATAAATATATAAATATCCATCAAATATAATATACAGTGTGCCATACACTATGTGCCACCTCTGAACAGGCAAATTCCTCCCCAGTATGCTAAATTCAGCAATAAACAGTAACTGTGTGTTCTCTGTAGAGGATGTCATTTGTTATGCAACCTTTAAATTATGCAATTATGAACTTTTTTCATTGACTATTTGCAATTTCAAGGTCACTGCCTATAATCTATGCAGATATGCACTCTGCATAAGGAGAATTATGTTGTTCTGACTTATGTGCAGGTATGCTGCCTAAACCAGTGGCTGACGATCTTAGACAAGGACGTACAGCGGAGGCACAGAGCTACTCCAACGCCACTGTATATTTCAGGCAGGTGTCGAAATAATCCACGCTGTAAAAATGAAAGTCAAGATAAACTGCACACTCTCCTTATCACACATGTGTGACTATTAGAGGTTTGGTTATCACCAGGATTTGAACTCTGATCAGGCAGATACACAGTCACACCACTCTAAAGCTGTAATATTACAGATAGAAACAATGATGACATATATTGTTACCTGTGCAGAAATTTGGGCAGGTGTGAGTCTCTAAATGAGTACCTTAAATTCTTATCAACATCCCCTTTTTTAGTTTTATCAATCACCACTTTATTCCCATCTTACTCTACTTTTTTAGCATATATAATAATGGCTACTATTAATTCAATTCAATTCAAAGGCAATGTAAGGCAATTTTGAGGCAAGGATAAAAGCACATAAGACCTCAAAAGCCTAAACTATCCATAGAATGTGTCACATATACATTTAAGATCCACAAGTAAAATATACAGTAAAAAGTAGTCCCATATACAAAGTACATGTTGACGCATAACATTAAACTGTCTTTGTCTTCCCGCTGGGCAGTGACATTGTGGGTTTTACCCAGCTCTCAGGCTCCAGCACCCCACACCAGGTTGTGGATTTCCTCAATAAACTCTACACCTCTTTCGATGACATCATTGACAACTATGATGTCTACAAAGTGGAGACTATCGGAGATGCTTGTGAGTCTGATGGCAAGAATGACAGCGTGCCATCCATGACTGCTGACATTTTGCCATAACCATTAAAGCACTAAGATTATCAGATAAGGTCAGAAGGTTTGTGGGAATACAAAATACTTTGATGTGAATGATCATTTTACCCTCTTGCAGATATGGTAGTGTCTGGTGTACCAAATGAGAATGGCATCAACCATGCAGGTGAAATTGCCAGCATGGCCCTGGATTTGGTCAGTGTTTGCCATGCATTTAAGATCCCGCACAAACCTACCACGCAGCTGAAAATACGGGCCGGCATTCATTCAGGTAAAAGTAATACATTTGTGAACCCTTTGTGTGGACAATTATACAGCCACATTGCACCTAATTGATTGCACTTTATTCAGTGAAGTTGTGCTAGTCATCTAAAGTCAGCCAAAGTCAGCTTCTGACCCCATGACGACCCACTGAAAAACATTGTGCTTTAAAATATGGTACTAAAACAAATACTGCTAAAACAAGTAAACATAAAGAAAGCAATTGCATGTTCCTTTTCAAGCTGTGTGCTGGACTTATGATTGGCGGATACTTGCGCCAGCACCACACATGATACCGTACCACCGTGTTAGCGTCAAGCCTGTTCTAAAGGTGATCCACCAAACAATTAATCTTATGGTAAAAAAAGATAAACAATCCACCTATATGGGAGATGTTTCTTAAGCTTGTGCCCCGGATAAGGCACTGACCTCCTAAATCAGGGATTGTGGGTTTGTGTCCCAGTTGGTGTGCTGGGTCCATAACCCAGAGGTTGATGCATCATAGCCATCCTCTGCTGGGGTTGTCTTATTGTGGTTGGTGTAGTGCAATGGATAACTCAGCTACCTGCCAGTGAGCCATCGCCTCCACGTGGGAGACTGGGGTTTAATTCCTGGTCTGGGTGACTATGCTGTGCAACGCCAATAAGAGTCAAAACTCTTAATGCTGTGTTGGCCTATCTGTGATACAACAAACCCTGTAAGTCGCTCTGGTACAGACAGAGCTTTTGTGACATGACCATACATAGTCATAGCCATTATAGTAAGAAAATGTATAATGACTATATTGTTATGTGTCTGAACCACACCTAGTATGTGTTTGTGTAGCATATCATTGTTTAAATAGATCATTTACTTTAGATTCCGAGAACTGTCTCCGACCAGGCTTACATTTCCTCGAAATAAGTCAAGTTTCCCTGAAGATGTGGTTTTTCCCCGTCACAGAAAGATGTTTACATTGACTCTTGTTATGTTTCCTCATGGTATGTAAAGCAGTGTTGGTATCTGGCTGTTACAGGTCCTGTGGTGGCTGGAGTGGTCGGAACTAAAATGCCACGTTACTGTTTATTTGGAGACACTGTAAATACAGCATCCCGCATGGAGTCTACTAGTGAAGGTACCTGAGCAAAAAATTCCGATTCCAATATCATAGCAGTACCTTTAATATGCTTATTATAGGTAACTGACTTCTACTAAATTGGTTTAAAGTCAGAGCTCAAAGCCATGACACATATACAATTATTAATAAAGTTATTACAGGCCAGGGTTAGCTGGTTAGCATGCTAAAATAGCTAGCATGCTATTCAGTCGTATTTCTACATGACACATATTTAATGTACCAAAACTCTTATTTCTTTACATTCTGTTGATGATTAGGTTCATTTTAAATGTACATTTCTAAATTTATATTGCATTATGGGTGTTTTTATATACTGTGGGACTGCAGTTCGAACTAATGCAGGTAGAATGGTCTATATTTTCACATTACTGTATATCGCTTTTCAGTTATTTGCACAAATATAAATATATAAACTTTTACACTTTTTGTGTAAAACAGTTCATTCTGGTTAATAATATTCTAATGTCACCTCATAGCATTAAAGATTCAGTGTAGTGAGTCTACAGCTGATCTGCTGCACACTCTCGGGGGATATGTCCTGCTCTGCCGTGGCGCTCTAAATGTGAAGGTAAGATAGCTTGCTGTGATATTTTACATAACAGGAATGCATTCAATATCCCTCTTTCTTTATTTCTTTAATATGAATAGCAATCCTCAAACTGGATTTAGAAAAGCAAGGCAATACAAAGAAAGCACTAAATGACAGAAAAGTCCAGAGAACAAGCTCAAAATGGTCATAGTAATGAAATACTTTGAAATCAGACACAAGTTTGGCCTGGTATAGATAGTTCAGCTCTGGGTATTCTTAACTGGGTAACCTCCGTGAGCAGAGAAGTGGGAAATGGTGAGCTTGTTACACTTGCAATCTGTAAGCATAGCATTATTTTTGTGTTTGTAAACAAAGATGATGTCTTTTGTAGGCGGAGCTTAGCTGAGGTACAGTAGTTAGTATAGCAGTGTAAGACTTAATAATATACCAACAGGGATCATCTGTACTGCTTCCCTAGTTATTTTAACAGTATGACAGTAGAAGACAAGTTGTCATAAGTTAATAAGCTAAAAGTAAACTAATAGCTTACAAATGGCTCATGACTAAATGGCCCAAGTTACAGTGGCCAGAAAACTCAGCGTCTAAGCGAAAGTAAAAGTCAAGGCATCAAGATAAAAGATTTTCTTGATGCATACAGTTTTGCGAGGCTAAAGTAGTAAACTACATAGCTGATACCAGGGTGATAGTAACGATTCATCCGACCTAAATGTCTGCCCATTTTATCACGTCCCAGTGGCCAAAAACAGTACCAGTGTCCTGGATATATGAAAACAAGCAAAAAAAACCCAAAAAAAAACGACCATGTGGTGAAAAAAGTGGCATCAAGATTTTGCTGCTGAGTCACTATTGGTTACCATAGATATCTGACCTTTTCCCATGGAATGACCCCATCCCCCTGTTTGTCTAGATGATTTATGTGAAACCCATTTAGGTAGTTTGCTTTGGGAATTGAAATCATTAATATACAGTTCTACACATATCATAATGCACCTGTTCACCTCATGTTTGATTAATTGACTGATAACCAAACATGTTCTAAAGTCTTAGTTCTCTTACATCTGACTAATGTGGCTGCATGTCCCAGAGACAAACACAGAATCCTGTTGAGTTTTTAAGAAAAGCGATAAGGGCCCCAAGAGAGAAGCTCAGCTGTGTCACATCTCAATTAGAGCTTGGCCTCAGCTGGCTCCTGGGCTTCAGCTCCTTCATCCTCATTTATTATTCACAGGCTAACAGAACCGCTCTCAGCTTTTAGGAGAGATGTTCTTCTATAGGCCGCAGTGTACAGAGAGACAACGACAGGAGATTTACTGCTTGTCTGTAACCCTTTGTTTTACAGGGCAAAGGTGAGATGACGACTTGGTGGCTGGAGACAAAAAGAGGCCCCATGGATCCACTCTTTGCAGATGAAAAGCCACAGCAAGGGCCTGTCCCAGTTAGCAACTGACACCACTTTCCAGAGAAACGACTGTCTGCTGTTCTCATAGTTCTGTATCTGTACTGTGAGCGTATCAAGAACAGACTAGAAATTTGAACTAACTGTGATGTGACATGAATAAATATGTCTTTGTATTTAATATACAATCATCAGCAAAAGAATAGTCACACCCAGAAGGAAGAGTAGATTGCAATGCTTATTGGGAAGTAAGATAAAGGTTACCAATAAATTAGCAATAAATTATGATAAATTTAGACTGATATGGGCAATATTTATGAACCTACACATGCAGAAGTATGGCATTGGGCCACCATGTTTGATAATGCTACATGCCAGATGTCTCAGCATGGAGTTGTAGAGGTTCTTAATGGTGTCCTGCAATAATCCATCAAGACAGATAGAAAATTCTTATCCAGTTCCTGCAGATTTTTCAGTAAGGGTGGCGGTGGAGTGACACCAGGGCTTCTGGACATGTGACGAGTGACAGCAAACCTTTTATCTTGGTCCTGACGGCACTTCCACTTCCAAATGGATTCGTTGGTCATCTCCACCAAGACAAGTGGCACTCATTACTGAAGATGACCCACTGCCATTCTGAGTCACTGCAACACCATTGCAGTCTTTAGCGATGTTGACGTGGTGTTAAGGGCACGGGGCTGGCACTAACAGGATGACTCATGGAGAGCAATGCTGCTCACTGAAAGTGTGCTATCGTGGCTGTTGGGTCAGTCAGGTACAGTGATAAGGCTCATCTATGCTTACATTGCATGCACGGACGAGTGAAACTTGAATCATTAACACGTTTAATGATGTCAAACCTACCCACTTAGTTTTAATCCTGTCACTTGATTCCTTCTGGGTGCAACTATTCTTTGATGATGAGTGTAACTGCATTCATTGTTGTCTTATAGAACAATGCATAGTTCTGCATTTAGTCACAGTTTTCCAGTTTCTAACTATCAGCTGACTTCTTTTGAAAAATGTATCTGGATGGTTATGAATAGCTAGAGAGTCTGTGTTGATAAGTAATACTGCAGTAATTAATACTTTATTAACTCTTGAAGTTAACAAAAGTACTAATATTTTATATCATTATATTTTGCTGCCTCAATAAAAGAAAATAAACCATTTTATTTCCAGTGTGCATGCTTAGAATGAAAATTTTGCTGATATAAATGATATGCAGTGCCTATTTAGACATTTGTATAATGTATTAAGTTAATTGTATTTAAAAAAAACAAAGGGTCAATCTAAGTGCTTTTAAATGGAATATCCCAAGACGGAAATTTTAAGTTAAAAGACAGCTGATTAGTTCCAGTGTGTTATCATTACAGCAGTTTCTTTACAGCAGAACTTCCGCAAGTGTACGTCCAGAATGCTTGTGCACATTTCTGTTTGTGACAGGAAAACAAGCTCACTGACCCAATTGTAAGGAAAATGGCACCAGACTTCTCCACCCTGAAAACCTGTAAACCGGATGTTGTGATTTTCTCTGCAACAATAACTTGTTAAATGTTTTATAAAGTAACCGCACACAGAGAGCAAAACTGTTCTGGCCCAAATCTGGCCCACTTGCAGCACGGAGTGATGACATCTATCTGTGTGGATAGGTGGATGTTTGCATGTTTAAGATATGTATGTCACCTTTGGCTTACTGCAGATTGCCAGTGCCGACAGTAGTCCAGCGGTGTCATATCTTTGCCAGATGTGTCCCACATCCGCATGCTATCTGTAAAAGAACCGGATTAAAACAAGATACTGTAAACATATATTTTTTAGATTGTATGATATATTGTAGGCCTATCTAAGTATAACATGTTTAAATAGTTTTCCTCAGAATCTGTTTCTCTGCATTCAGAACCAGGAATGTCAGCACACAGAACACCTGCATTCGGATAGTGTTCATTATTAACTATATGTTGAAGGATATTGGGTGAGTATCATATAGTTCATAGCTAGGTTTATCTTCGGTCCTGTGCTATAAGATGGCCTGAAAGCCTTTTATAGTCAGTTCTGTGTTCTTTAGTTAACACTAGGTCAGTGAGATTCTCTGCTGTGTGTCATCAAACTTAAATTCATATTTTATTTTAAAACGAGTATATTGATCATCTCTAAACGGTTAGGCTCTTTGAACGTGTTTTGGACCGCTGTGTTTTGTCCCTGAGCCGCTGCAGAGCCTACACTCCATCTCATTGGTTGGCTCCTCAGTTTTACGAGGAGAACAGCCAATCAGGCGCCTGCTGTTCGTTGCCTGACAACGCGAATGCTTGTCTCTGCGTGTCCCCGTTTCCCTGTTCACTCGAGAGAGCAGCAGCCAAAAACTACGCCAGCCAAAATATGCAGTCATAGTCCTGTAGTTCAGTGTTTACAGTCGCCTACAGCATTAACACCCAGCCTGGTTTAGTCTGCCTGTTTTCTGAGACGTGTTTAAAAGATCTGTCGACGTGGGACCCGGTATTGGTGATGCTCTTCAGCTTTGAAAAGACGGTAAGGGGAGCCTTTACTGGTAGCTTCCTCTTAATGCTCGCTGATCCACGACATGACCGTGTAACTCGCCTTCTATTGGGATGGGGATTGGGACAGTGGCTATTATTTCGCACAAATGTTTTGACCCGGTTCTAAACAAGCACGGGTCGGTCAGCTCAGCCTAGTCTAGGTAGAGCTCTTCTACTGCAACACTTAAGACATCTATTGCAGCTAATTGGTTAGCTAGTCAAATATACAATGTGACTGTAGTTAAAAGCATGTTATGTGTGCAGTCTCTGTGTGGCTGTTTGTGCCAGCAGTGTCCTGCAGTCCACAACCGTGCTACTCTGTATAGGCCTACTTTTGTGAATACACCTCATTAGTGCACAGCTCTCAGGTCACAATCCACCTTTCCAGACCAGTCTTAGTGTTTTTCCATTTTTCAGTGTCTGCTTGAATTTGACAGAGCATTGCTAACTCGCTCTTCCTTTGCAGGATACTTGTGTGTGGTTTGCTACTGCATAGCTGATAGATCTGCATAGTCTATTCTGCTCGGATATATGGAAGACTGAGAGAATGCCTGAGTCATCATATGGTAACTTGATGGCATGATACTATGATATGTGTCATTATATGATGCATGTCTAAATATGCTATATAAACATTGTATGCATTATGTATTAATGCCTGAAAACTACATTCATCACTCAGCTACATATTTACTCTGAGTTCATTTGTTTATATGTCATATTTGCAGTATTCTGTAGCTCAGGAGTAAACTTCTCACGCTTGTGCATTTGACAAAATTCAGAATTTTATATAATTTTCATTATTTTGTTTGTCATACCTACAATACTGCACAATTGCACTGGCTGGCCAATATTTAATTGGACTGCTTTAAGCTTTGATTATGGTGCACATTTGCTGAGGCATTGTTGCGACAACCTTATGCAAAGTTGCAACATATATTTCACGTTCCAAAGACTTTTTAGTGGGGTTGAGGTCAGGACTGCATGGTTACCAGTTCATGCTTGAAAATGATTCTTCATGTCCCTCAACCACTTATCATAATATCAGCCCAGTGGATCTTGGCATTGTCATCCTGGAATATGCCACGCTTGGGAGGAAATGGGAGGAAAAATTCATTGATGGGATAAACTGGTCATTCAGTATTTTCAGGTGGTCAGTTGACTCATATAGTGTTGCTGAGCCAAGATCTGATCAGTTGAAGCAATCACAAATCATAACACCACATCCAGAGGATTGTCCACTGGGCATGATGGGTGCAGTACTTCATGCTCTTTCCTTCTTACCCTGACCCGCTTATCACTCTGGAATAGGTTAAATCTATACTCATCACACCACACAACCTTCTCACTGCTCTAAAGTTTTCTAACTGAAATTAACAGCTAATTTTCTTAAAGCCACACAGCCATTTAGTTCCTATCCTGGGAAGTCTCATTGCATTGTATGTGTGGAAGTGCTCTCATATTCACCATTAAAAATAGCCAATGACTTTTTTATGGTCAGCTTCACTGAGGGTTTAAGTGATGGCTTTTATTCCAACCACACCTTTTATTGTGAAGTTGAAGTTCATGTAGGACCACAGTTTAAACCTTCTGAAACATAGTAACACCAACAAGATTATTTAAGAAATGAGAAGCTACTGCCTGCATCAGTTAGGGTTAAACTTTTGCCTTCTTAAACAAAAGCTCTCAAATATTTGCTTATTCAAATCCAAATGGCAGCTGATTTTGGCCTGGCATTGGACCTCATACAACATGACTGCTAGCCAAGCCACTGACCTAAAGGCTTATAAAAACCCCACCATTATAGTACTTCTACCGACATCACAAAGGAAACAGTGATGTAATATGCTAGCTAATCTACTAGTGTACTATGGTATAATGTAAAGTTGCTGTAAAGATACTACTATAGCTTTATGTCTGTTGCTCTCCTCATTTTACAAGTCAGTTATAACATTTGAGTGATCAGTTCTCTCCTTTATAATGATAATTTGAAAACATTATAAGGCTGCAAGATATTCGGGTTCCTAGCATTCATGTTAGCAATCTGCCATATATGATTCATTGTCTGCTGTGAAACTAATATGTTTTGTGGAGAATGAGAAATCAAGCATACAGGCCTTTTTGTACTTATATTAGACTCTTTTGAATGTGTCATCTCATCCGGTTAACTTGACTCCTTTGCTCTACATAGTAAGTCTCATGAGTAAAGGGGGAAAAATTAAGGGACTAGAAATAACAGTGCAGTGCTATTTTCAGTGTGACCATATTTCCTAACCTCAATAAAACTCGTCATGACTCATAACTTTTATGCACCTGTTCATCACTAAGATTCATTTTGACATTGTCACTTACGGCTTACGATTTCAAAATGGTCAGTATCTGTCTTTGTTAATGCAGTAATTGTAACACAGCTGTTGTTTCATTTTCATTTTCAGAGGAAATAAACAACATTTATGTTTACTCTACAATGCCTCCTTCAAGGCAATACAGCCAGTCCACAATGCCACTCCTGCCTGTTAGTCCTTACAGATGCCCCAGTGACTTTTGTACAGAGGAGAATATATCAGAGTGCATGCTATACATCAGTCAGGTAAGTGTGCGTTATGAATGTAGTTGGATTTTATTCTGTAGGTTATGGTATTATTTCAGTGTTAGATATGCATATGTTTTAATTACATAAAGCAGTAATGAATAGTGTGTCTCTGACAAATGAGCAGCAGAAACACATTTCCTTTAAGCAAATATAAAAAATACAAAATAATTGATTGATAGCTACTTGCATCACAACTGCAAAAACATTTTTGTGCAGTGTAAGGCAGTTAGGAAAACACGTAGCACTCCCTAAATCTGCACAGGTCCTATTCTACACAGGTCTGCAACAATTATAAATATTTCCTTTCTATCTAGGCCTACAAAATATTAAAATATATATTAATTTCCTTAGAAAACCCTTATGGTGAAGCAGGTTTGTTGTATCAGTAATCATCATACTTAAACATACAGAACTTCAGAATACACAGAACACTGGGATTGAGAACAGTTTTCACTTTTAAAATATTTGATTGGCGTTTAACAGGCTAGTGTTACGTATAAAATATTTTTTAAGCTGCTCTGTGTGGCTGTGTAATTTTATAGCTGGCTATGTAGTAGAGTGGCTAAGTCACTTGTTTTCAACACAGTGTAATAAAATATATACAATTATTTTATAATTTAATAATTGTTTCCACTTTCATTGCGTCATTCATTGCCTCCAAAATTCTAAAAATGTCACCTGTGTAACCATATGTGTTGATTATATTAATAAAAAAACGTACTGAAAAATGCTAATCCACTTCCATTACAAATTTCGGAAAATATGTAATTTTTGATTACAAACCTCAGGAAATCTCAAGGAATCTTAGGGAAATCTAATTATAATCTTATTATTATTATTATTATGAGGGCACAGGTTTTTCCAGGTGTCTCTGAAGACGCCTGTTTAATTTAAAATTAGTCTGATGTCACAACCAGTAACCAACAGTTTTAATAACTGACTTGTTCAATTAAAAGCACAAAGCTATAAATGCAAACATATATGCAGATATAAACAATGACACTGCGTCCTTTTTTACAGGATATATTAACACTGTCATTTTGAAAACCTTCTTAACCCCTATGTTACGTTCACAGGAGCTGTCGTCTCTGGGTTTGCAATCGATCTTCTGTGACTTGAATGGGATTCGACAGCTCGATGTAATGTCGACGCTGAACAGCATGTACGATCTCCTGCAGCTGCATCAACGTGCTGTGGGAGCGGTGGAGGAGCTCGAAGTGGAGCAGCTCAAGGTCAGCAGTGACCTACACTGCCAGCAGCTCACCAGCTCCAAACTCAAGGTCTGGCTTTTATTTGTAGCTAAAAATAAAATAGTCATAGGTTTCTTTAAGGTGAAATCCAAGTTAAAGCATACAGCATACTGTGAAGATGATGTTGTCAGAGCCAGGAGCAGCCCAGTAGCACTCATATTTTAAAAAGCCTGGATTCAAAAAGCTTCAGTTCACTAAAAGTCTTGTCTGTTTTTCTGCCCCTGTAAAGGACCACCTCGAATCGTCCAAAAAGGAAAATATCAGATTGCGTGAACGAGAGAGGCAATTGGAGACGAGTCTAAAGACGTTACAGAGTTGTTTGAAGAATGAAAAAGAGGAGGTAGAGTGCAGGTCTTTTCTTTTGACTACAGGATGATCATTGGTGAATATTATGGAGTGTTAATTATAAGGTTTGCTGCCTCACTAGTATCTATTCCATATGTTTGTTACATGTACTGTTTATGTTGCCAGTATGCATTTCCATGTATTGTTGTACTCAATGACTCTTGGGGATCCATTCCTAACCACCTTACTGTCAGACAGGTGTTCAGGTTGTAGTGCTGTAACACTTTTGTATTTGCTTCATAGATTCAAAAGCTTCAGAGCATCATTGCAAGCCGCGCCACGCAGTATAACCATGAAATGAAAAGGAAAGAGAGAGAGTTCAGTAAGCTTAAAGAGCGCCTCAATCATCTACTGACAGACAAGAAGGACAGGAAACAGGGTATGAACACACTGTTGCTGTCTTCTGTAAGCAATACTACAAACGCAAAAACGTGGGATTTGTTGTGCATCAGTGGTAGGTAAATGTTTAGAGCAGACCTAGAAAGCACTGTGTATGAATGTGTAAGGCTTAGGCAGGTGCACACAAGAGCTTAAACTAGGCAAGTGGGTCACTCTGGTACGGCCGTGACATGATACAGTGTTTGTCGCTTGTTTAGTGATAGAAAGGGGCTGCAGAATTACCATGTCCTGCGCTGCTATGCTTAAATCATTCTACAGATAATTTGTGCATAATGTTTCGAATAGCACATGTAGCATTTAAATAGCCTTATAGAAACACAAGGATTTGATTGCACTACCACTATTCACCACAAGAGGGAATCCTTATCCCTTCAACATCAATTGTACAGTACAGGTTTTGCTGCATGGTTAGAAGTCTTTGGAGCTGTGTCCTATTTCTGTAGTCTGTGTTATGTTCATTTTAGGTACCTCGAGCTCTAAGCTAGGCATGTCAGAGAGAGAACACAGGCTTTCTGTATTGCAGGGAAAATTGATTTCAGTTAGCCGGTGGACACAGTTTGGTCTGGTTTGACATTATTTTGGAGGGTTTTCAAAAAGTTTATGCAATGAACAATATAGAAATAAAAAATGTGAAACTTCCCCCTAAATCAGTTATCGAAACTTGATATACATTTTAGTCACTTCTGTTAAGGAGAGCCTACTTCTGTTAGCTGTCCTGCTCTTTACCATTCGCAGTTGACATTAATAATAACATAGCACTGTACATAACTATGTGAATTCATCCCAATCAATAATGAATTGATTATTCAGGCCATTATATAGATTATCCATGGCATTTTTGACCACACATAGTTCTACAACAGCAGTAAATTAAATTAGCCCCTGAGCTTACAATATTTTTGTTGTGTATCTTTGTTTTGTTTGTTTGTTTGTTTGAGTGGGTTTATAATAGGACAGTGTACATGGAATGGATCCAGTGTTCCTAACATGTCTATGTGGCCGAGTAGAGAATGACACACAGGGGTGTACAGTCCCGATGCTGAGTTCTGCCACTCTGGAAAGTTTGGAACCATCACACCTGATATTTACTATTCGGTCACCTCTGAAAGTCTTTATTAAGTGAATCAGGTGTATTAGATTAGGGATGGAGCTAAGATGCAGGGTGATAGATTTCCAGAACCAGTACTGGCCAGCCCAGCCACAAATGTGTACAAGGAGACGCGAATGTGTAATAAGGAGACAAAAGTGTACAAGGAGACTTCACTTTTATCTGATTTCATTAATAAACATTCACCAAAATGTGAAAGCCTTAGCCCTTAACCTTTTAACTGCAATGCTTCATCAGGGACTATGTTTATTATAGTGCTATGTTATTTGATTGTCCTAAACTTTGAAGAAGAAGCATGTATGCATGTGTATGCCCTCTGTCAGGAATGGATGTACTGAATTATGTTGGGAGGTCAGATGGGAGGAGAAGTCAGTGGAAAACTGGAAAAACAGATGCAAGGTAAGTCAGAATCCTGCTGTCACATGTTTTTGGTGTCTGAGAATTTGAGTATTACATTATTCAAAACCTCTCCAACAGACATGAAAGTGAGATGTACAAAACTCTTCTGAATGAGTTTGATAAACACCAGAAGGAGCTGATGTTGGAGAACGCAGAGCTAAAGAAAGTCCTCCAGCAAATGAAGCGGGAAATGGTGGGCATTTTAAGTCCAAAGAGACACAGCCAAAAAGAAGAGAAGTCCACTGACTTCACAGATCAGGTCAGTGATACAAACCGTTGCGGTGAAGAACAGCAAATTCAATCCAATATAAAATTCAGTAACATGATGAATATTTTTTCTTGGCATAATATTGCATGATTTTTGACATTCAATCTGCATTTTAAATAGCAAATAGCCTCTGATGATGAGGAGACTTCAGAGATGTCATGTGAACATGCTCGGGAAAAGCTCACCAACAGCATTCGTCTGCAGTGGAGGAAGCTCAAAAACCATGTAGAGAACCTAGACAACAAAGGTACACGGAGAGTTTACAGTTTTATTAGGGGACCAGGTGACCTGCGTACTGCTTTACCTTTCACCTTATTCACTTTATCATCTGGTTACCACGTCCTACATGAGTTGATTTGGTAGGTTTACTAAATGATTCACTGTAAAACCACAAAATGGAAAATAAAGAATAAAGTAAAGATTCTGTTGCATGGCAAAATGCCTACTTTGATATTTAGAACTGTTTATTACATTTATTATCAATATTAAAAATTGTGTGTACTTTATCATATCTTATGTGTGCATACAGTTATTAATGTGCATACATAAAAACATTTGGTGAAACAACTTTTGTGGCTAGAGAATGTAAATTAAGGCTATGTGTACTTTATTGGCTAACTCACTATATAATTATTTGTGTAATATGTAATTACAAATCAAATAGCAGAATAAACATAATAGCCTTCCACTTGTGGAAAATGAATTATATTTGCTGAAAGAAGACGTTGTAAATTCAGTTCTTTGTATTTCAGCATCTATGGTGCAGCTGGGAAAGGAGGACAATGGGGAGTTGATTTCTAAACAGGTCCATCAGGAAGAAATGGAGAGACTTAAGATGGAGATCCAGCAGTGCAAGGACTTTATTCGGACACAGCAGCAGCTTCTGCAGGTAAACAGCTACATTATAATATGAGTGTTCTGATTTTTAAAAGGCTTTGATTCTTTCTTTTTCCTCGAATACCCCCCTTGCTTCTACTCCTGTACCTCTGTAATCAACAGCAACAACTCAACACTCCATGCGATGAGGAAACTGCAGCTGTCCTGAATGACTGTTACATGTTAGAAGAGAAGGAGCGCTTAAAGGAGGAGTGGAAAACATTTGATGAGCAGAGGAAGAACTTTGAAATGGAGAGGCGGAGTTTCACAGAGGCAGCTATTAGACTGGGACATGAGGTTATTGGTTTTGTGCCTAATTGTCACACATTGTTAATCAATTTAGGGTAGAGTGATAGTAGTTTATTGGCTTTAGTGTGGACAGACTGCAGTCCAGCACAGTCTGGTGATTTTCTTCTCTAACCTACTAAATAGGGTCTATAAAAAACACTGCAGCAAATATACAGTAGTACTTTACTTGTAGCAGTCTCTTCAGTAATCTATCACCAAGATCACCAATCTTTCCATTTCTGTTTTTGCTAAGTTATTTTAAGTATTTAACAAAAAAAAAAAGAATATACTTTTTTATTAGATATTGTAGACAACGTCTGTGGTGCCTAGCCTCTGCCCTCTGACCTTTTTGTTTTTCCCTGTATTACATGCTTACTCACAATATTATTATAGGCTTGTGAACTTATAACAAGTGTTCATATTTCATACAAAACATACATACTATGAATACATACGATTCATACAAAATACATACAATAAATATATAGTACATATTTTTATATTTTCTTATCAGAAGCTTGATACAGCGTACAAGCTCACACGTGACAATTAGAGTGGTCCGGTAGAGTACACCTATGAGAGACAAACTGGAGCTTGTCATCTGTTAGTGTGCTCATACAGTGAGTTGTAACTGCAGTTAAACCTAAAGCTAATAACATTGTGTGGAGGGTGTACTTTAGCCTCACTGTAATTTACATGCTTCAAAGTGGTGCTACATTACAGCCACCAGCATAGGCATAGTGTGAATTCTATTAATATGATACGTGTTAATCCTGTAAAGAGGTGTAAACAATACAAAAAGGTACCAGTCATATGTTTTGCAAATCACAGCTAATTACCAACATACCAATAAAGTCAACATGTTCCTTTTTTCTGGTGTTTTTGTCTGTCAGAATGAAGCATTTTTATAGCAATCTTCTGTATATCTGTAGATCACTGCAGTGTTTCTGCTCTAAATTCACATCAGATTTTACAGTGTAATAAGTTTAATCAGGTCTATAAAATCCTGTGTTCAGGAAAGTCACTGAACTGTCCACTTCAGACGTCCATTACCAAAAACGATGGCTCTGCGGTATACACTTCCTCTGATGCATTTACTGGAATAAAATAACTGTACAATATATTATAGAGCTGATACTCCTCTTCTGATTTAACTAATTTATAAGGTAAACAAGAAAAGTGCTCACAGATTTTTTCTTTTGCAGAGGAAGATGTTTGAGGAAGATCGTGCAACCTGGCTAAAACATCAGTTTTTGAGCATGACGTTTACTGACCACATAAACATAAAGACACAGAGCAGCTTATCGGAATGTAAGTGTTTTTTATTTATTAATTTCTTTTTGATGAACAGTGTAATCAAATAAAATTATTCTATATATATATGTATATTTTTACAGATGCCGTCCAAGAAAAAAACACATTAGGTCCCAAAACTCCACTTTAGCAACCTTCACAGCAGGCCTGGAAAAGAGTTTGGTGCAATGGGACCCCACATTAAAGTACACTGTTCGCTAAAGGAGACAGCACAGCTGGTATACAACATCCAAGCCAATGAGGTTCTGCCTGAAGCATATTTTACAAACATGATTATCACATGTAGTGGCATGGTTTACAGTCTGTATATGATTTCTTTTCATATAATCAGCCTTGATGTGCAATGATTAGAAACTGTAAGGAAACATTGTAGGTTGCATAAGGAACCACAAATGCTCAAATTTTGTTTTGCATTTTTTGTTTTTGTCTTTATGATTTCGAATACATTTTGGTTTTGTTTATAGTATATATGTATATATAGGAATGTATTAATGGCTCTAGACCGGATCACTTTTTAAGCCCAATGCTACTTCTGTGATGTGCATTGCATGGTTCAGCCTTAACTTTTTTTAAATCTAAACAGTGATTAGGCTAAGTATGTTGTATGTATGTTCATGCCAAAAGTTATGGGTGCGTTATCATGTGTTATCATACTTTGGAGAAAGAGTGTGACATAGAGATAGAAATGTTTACACTAGCTCAATGTCGTATTCATAATGCTTTCTTAGTTTCTTAATAATGTATATTTTTTGATGTATTTTTGATGTATTTAGAATATATAGTGGTAGTATCTGGTAGAGGGAGTGTTTTTAAGGTTAGTTAAATACTGTAATTGTATTTTTAGTGACATGAAGACAGTGTGGATGTTGTCCCACATTGACTACTTGTGAGATTCTGCTGTATTGTATTTTTTTTTCATGCTTTTTATTTGTTTTGATTGTTTTGCTACTGTAGACATGAAGAGCCAAGCTATTGACCTTACCTTTGACATGGCCACTGTATTGAGTGATTATGATTGAAATACTCTACTAGCAAAAGAAGTTTTGTTTGTCAAAGAAAGTGCTTACTTTTTATTTATTGTTTGGTTCCTTTAAATGTCTCTATGGCATTGTGGCATAATCTGCGGTTCTAGACTATAGCACAGAGCTTGATTAGACAGGTGCACATGGCTTAATAATGACTTATTGAAAAAGTGCAACCAAATGTTACACTGACAGATAAAAATCGCTGTTTGCTCCTAAAAGACTTGCTTTACCTTTTTTACACATTGTGTTTTCTTTAGAACTGGATATATTCTGCCCTCACTAGTATGCTTGGGAGTGTAAGGTCAGATTTTAGCAATGTGTTGCATTACATTGTGTTACTACTCCTAACATTACTAGTAATCAAATGTAGAATTTTACCTATTAAAATGTGAAAAGCTCGTGTCTAATACAGGTTAATTGGGATAGTAATGTTAGCTAAGCTACCAGACAATTATCTTTTACAAAGAAAAAAAAAGAATAATAATTTTTTAATGCATTTTATTTGCTTGTGCCAATAATAATAAAGCAAAGCAAGTAACCAATTTTAATTACATTATCTCAGCATAGACACCTCTAGCATTAAGAAACAATTAGGCCGTTTGGTATCCATATTTTTAATTACCCATATTAGCCTTCGTTTTGTTGTATGAAGTTGCACAATTCTGTTCTTTAAAATCTCTAAAACTTTAATATGCTGAAGAAAGCTCACCATCAAAAACCCACCAAAAACAATCTACATGTGTGGAGTGATTTACTTTGCTTCCTCTGTAGATGAGAACAGTAAAGGAGGACCTGTTGAAGGCCCAGTGACCTCTAGTGGATTTGTCTAGACTAACATAGCTCTGCCGATTGGTAGAGATCATCACAATTAGGTTGAGTTAGGTTCAGCACATACTACATTTGTGTGATCTAATGTGAATTTTTGTGGGCCTTAATATTGTACATCAATTTTTTTTTGAGTATGTGCTAAAAAGCTATTTATAGTGGAATATCAGTTAAATCAAAGTAGGAATCCTTGCAGTATGAATCTTGAATGGTGAAATATGCCAGAAAATGGAAATAATCATTTGTACCATGCATGGGCTTAAAGCATTTTAACACTTTAGAGCTATGTAGAGGAACAGGTATCTAATCCACACACCAGCTAGGAAAAAGTCTGTGAATTAAAGAGCAGGTAACATTATTAACAATATCAATAAGGCTAATTTTATCATTCTGTGGCTTCTTGACATTCCTGTGCAGTTGGTTTAGAAACACCACCATTTTATTTGATTCAATAAGAAGTATGACAAGCCTAAAACGCTCCCTGTGCGAGTGTCTGCAGCATGTAAACAAAGAACAAGCCCTGTCAATATGGGGGAACAATCCCATAATGCAATGAATCATGATGTACATTATCATGATTCCCTAACCCTATATTGCTAGCTTGATGCTAACTTAGCTGACTAGCTAAAATGCACAAAGCATTATTGAAGCGCTTATTTTCTAAAACAGATTTCTACATTAGACATCGCTGTGTAAGGGCACTGCTTTGTGATTAACTGCCTGTATATGAACAGAATTAAATGGTTATATGAGACGACTTTATAAGCGTTATGTAGTGAGTCATTGGTGTAGGCTATAAATAAAAAGCATTACCCTCCCATCTCTGTTCACACAAAGGTTAGGATACAAATATCAGCACACTAGTATTCAACCAGCAACTAGCATCCCGACCAGAAAGATGATTGGTATTGTTATGGATTCCCATCATGGCAGGATATGTTATAATCATGCATCCTTTGCTGGAAGTTTTGTTCAAAGTCAAAGCACTGTGGAGTACAGTGATAAGGCAGATTACAGAGTTATATCTGATAGCTGCCATGTGATGGACTGGTGGCCTGTCTGCCTTTCCTCTGAACTCCTTCGCTGGTTTAAGTTTCAGCACCAGAAGGATGAGCAGTTTAAAAGATTATTTAACGTTAAATGTGTTATTTGTTTAAATGATTTTTTTCAGCATTTGTGAATCTTTTATTATTCAAATATGAGCTGAAGAGTAAGTAGTAGTCTTTCTTTATTTAGATGCTACACCAAGAATCTTATAGTTTCGTCAAAAAGTGGCACAGTCGTGGGCTGGAGGTTAGGGAACCAGGCTTGTGACCGGTGGGTTGCCGGTTTGATTCCCTGAACTGACAGTAACAACTGAGGTGCCCTTGAGCAAGGCACCTAACCCCCAACTGCTCCCCGGGCGCCGTGGATAAGGCTGCCCACTGCTCCGGGTAAGTGTGCTCACTGCCTCCTAGTGTGTGTTCACTAGTGAGTGTTTCACTTCATGGAAGGGGTAAATGCGGAAGACTAAATTTCCCCACTGTGGGATCAACAAGGGATTTAAATTTAGAAACATACTTCTCAGTATAAACAAAACTGAAGGTCATTTTCACAAAACATTAATTACAGTTACATCATTACAAAAGTGTAGTTTCATTTGAAAAAAAAAAAGTATTTAAAAATGTATAATTTCCAAATGTCCTGACAGTTCAGTCGGTTTATTTGCAAAAGCTACTGTAAACAATTAGTTCACTAGCCTGCTGTTTGTGCCACCATTTATTCTTCTGTAGCCTGCTGTTATCCTGCTCTCTATAGATACATTATTCATTTTCTCCCTTCCTAGAAAACCCCCTCTGTTTTAGAGTTCAGATTCCAGAGTTTCGAAAGAGCAAGAAATCAAGTAACCTACAACAGCAATGTCTTTTTCTAGTCTTTTCACAGAGCTGGATAATTTCTCAAACATACAATAAAGAGCCTTAAATCATTTTAGGGCCTTTGCACAAAACGGTCTGGTCTTGTCCATATGTTCAGATGACTCCCCAGAGGACCTGATTGCCTATCAGAGACAAATGTGTTGCACGAAACGTCTTTAAATTATTTTTGAATGGTTTTGTGTAACTGTCAAGTTGCAGAGAAATTATGTTGTATGCAACGAGTTGCATGAAGGTTTCCCAGGAGAAAAAAGTACACTGAAGTATACTTAGTATATTTCCTTGCACTCATGATTAATACACTAAAAGTATACTATTTTCATATATTATGTACTTAGTAAGCCAGTCTGTGTCTCACTGGACCCTTGTTCGTCAAAGAAAAAAGGTAATGGCATTTTTCATTTGCTTGCAGAGAAAAGTTTTGACACAGTGTGCTACAGAAAATTGTAAAATGTGTTACTTGTCTAAAACCTCTCTGTCTCTTTATACTGAACCCTCCTAAGAATTATTTCTAACTCCAGGGACATAGGAAAATCCTTTAGGTTGAAAGTGGTGAAATTTTAGTTTGCAAGTGAGGCCTAAACTTTAAAGGTCTAAATCTTTGGGGTTTGGACCTGGATTCTCTGTACAACTGCTTAGTAAAAGGCGTTTTATAAATAAACCTTGACTTGACTCTAACACAAACACATGTAAGTCTTTACTATGTTCATTTTGGTTTCCAGTTCTGATCTTTTTACTACTTTTAGCATTTGTAGTTAATCAACCCTTAAATTTGGGGGTGCTGCCGCACTCTCAGCCCCTCCACTTCATTGCAGGCTTACCCTCACCATGTCCACTACATGATAACAAGGACACACAGTGTCACTCATGAGAGGCCCCACTCAAAATACAGCTGCCAGAGTTCTCACTAGGAGGAAAGAAGGGAGCACATCACCTCCATACTAAAATCTATACACTGGATGCCAGTATGCTAGAGAATATACTTCAAGGTTCTGTAACTGATCTATAAAACACTGAATAATGTAGGACCGGCATGTTGATCAGATGTGGTGCAACAGTCTGAGCTGAGCAGAGAACCCCAGCACTAGACAGTTTTAAATCTGGGCTAGAAACGTTTAAAACACAGTTTAAAACACTTATAGATCTGGAACACTTTTATCCTGTAATGATCCCTTATTAAATTCATAATAAACCGAATTTAATGTTCAATTTCTTCTCTTTTAAATCTATTAATTTAATAACATTTCAATCACCCCCCTAGATCCTTTCTATTCTCTTAGATCTTATGTTTATTTAGATTATCTTTGTATTATCTCATTTGTAAAGTACTTTAGTGGCTGGAGTGTATAAAAAAGGTGCTGTATAAATGAACTTCCTTGCCTTATGAAACATGAAAAGGCCCTCGTTTCCTGAAGATGGGGAAAAAGACTGTAACGGTTCTTTAGCTTATTTGATTTAAGGACTACTGGCATCTAAATTTAGCAAATGACACAATAAATTTTGAATGCTTAATTGTATTTATTTCATGCACATTTATGATTAAATTACATTTATACAATTATGTTTATAATTTTATAAAATAGGCCTGGATTTAGCCCTGGATATCGTTCAACCATTTCTCAATAATGGCACGAATGTCTGCGTTCTGAATCTTCTCCAAGATGGCACGAAGGTCATACTCCTGAATGACGGTGCGAATGTCCAGTTTTTGGATATAGTCTCTCTGATATTTCTCGATTTCACTCTGCAGTTTCTCAAGTAGATTCTGCACTTTTTCCAGTGCCTCATCGACATCCACATTCTGAAGAGCAGCACGAATGTCTAGATTTGCAATTTTGCCACGAATGTCCAATTTCTGAATGATGTCTTCAATGTCCAATTTCCGGAGAGCTGGAATGCTTCCATCTTTTTCAATGGGCACCATAAGAGGAAGAGGTACAGCCATCTTTGAGACAGTCATCTGGTATTAAGAGAAAGACATTTTTAAAAGAAAAAAATGAAGTAATAATAAAAGTAATCAGATGTGTTAAAGTATTACATGGTATACATTTTTAAAAACAGTACAGCTTACCTTTGGAGCTTTCATAATGATGTTCAGGGCCTTTTGAGTTGGTAGAGCCACAATTAGGGCGATTTCGTTCTCCTTGTTTTCAGCTCTATCAACAGCGATTCCAGCCAGGCGTGCTGCTTGTCGCACTGGGAGGTATTCAGTTGCCCTGTTGGGTGAAGGACAGGATTTATTTATTTACATTTCAGTGTGGCACACTGCTAGAGATTTGCTGTTTAGATCTTTTCTAAGCGTACCATTTAGCATACATGACTACAAGGGTTAGAAGTCTCGGAACTTGATCCCACTCCACTTCAAAACGAGCAGCAGGGTTTGATTCATGCATACCAGTCTCAGCCTTAACAGTGGCAGAAAATTCCTGGCACTCCGAACCCATAGCAACCTTAGCCTAAAAGAAGAGTGAAGTGAACAGTTTGAAACACTGAGCAACATAAAGTAAATTTGAGAAGGTGAATCCTCTTAGAACGCTGCACTGAAAGGCCAGACTTACACTGACTTTATGCTTGCTTGGCAGGACACCATCAACACACAGCTTCCATTTGTTATTAACATCAGCAGATGAAATCACAACCTGTACTCTTGAAGTGGACTTATCCAAATAAGCAGCTACTTGGTATCCCAGATTGCGGTCACTTCTTACAGCCCTTGCAATGATGGCAAAAGCAGGAGGAACAGCATCTCCAAGGAACTTACCCTAAAAGTAAGAATGGTTTGATCATTATTATTTTGTTTTCCTATGTACAAGGACTGGGCGTGTACTGGTAGATGGTAGATTTTCTTTCGTGCTAACGATATTTATAACCAGGACAGATTTGATTGTACCTGTCTTTGGAGGACCTCAATGCTAGATGCACTGCTGGCCTTTGATGTTCTTTGTGAGGCCAGATGCTGCAACAAAGAGAAACCTTTGTCCATAACCTGTTTTTGTTTGTTCTGCAATCGTCTTATATTATGTGTCTTGCTGACAGCTGACAATATTTGTTTAATCATAATAGGAATTGAGTTGATTTCTGAGGAGTTACCTGATCCATATGGAATTTCTGGAAGGGGCCATATGTATGAATAACCTAAGAAGAAGCATGACATGACTCATGAAATTAGCAGGTAGAAATGTCAATACTTATTATGATAGATAAAAGAAATGTATTGTTGCTGTTCAAAGAAAAAGAGCATATCTACAAAATGGCGACTTTACAGCAGAGGGAACTCAAAAACTAAACTTAGCCTTAGTGTAAATAAATGAAAATGAGTTTTTTCCATATGATTTTGAGCCATTCATAACAAAATGTTTACACAGCGTAAACATCCATCAAATTACCATAAATGAGCCATAAAAAACTGACAAAAATATAAATATGTGTTTTTATTTGGACAGCGACAATATAATTAATGCATGTCTAATGTTTTAAATAAAATGTAACATCCTGTATCCCTATACTGATTTTAAACATGGAGAGGCAGTGTTTAGCTACTATGCTTCTTTAAATGGAACGAGTTGTCAGTTAGATCCTTGGCACTAGACACTTTTAAATTCAGCTCAGATTAAAACACTGTTAGATTTAGAACACTTCGATGCTGTAACAGAACTTAATTTTTCCAACTGAACTAAATTTATAGTTTAACTTTTGAATTTAATGTTGAATTTCACAAGTTTTACATCTATTGTTTTAATCATGTTTCAAGCATGTGTATGTTTCTATTCTCCTAGATCAATTATCAATTTTAATTTGGATTTTTGTATTTTCTCCAGTGTAACTCACAGAGGGACTATTTTGAGAGCACAACTCGGACCAAATGATGCTGTACTACATAAATGACAACACAAGGGTTTTTAAATCCTCTTAAATGTATGTATTTCATGCACTTTTATTATAACATTAAAACAAAATAATGAAATTCATATATAAATGTTATAGAAATGGATCTGAGACCCAATTTATCTACATACACTTGCTGATGTCTGAAATATTGAAACTCCACTTCTGAAACTGCTTTTAAGTAAACTGACATCTGAAAAAAGCCTGTTAAAATTACTGTAAGCATCTTTTTTTTAAAAACTATTTGCACCAATTGTAGTTCAGGACCCTTTCCATACGACTAAGCAGTAGAAAATGAGCTCAAACAAATTATAACGTTTCACATCAGCCTCTCATGTAATATAGTAACATGCCTGTAGGGCTTACCTTAGACCGATGAGCACTGGAAGAGCTTAGAGAGCTACTGGCACTGCTGCTGATGGAGGAAGCAGACGTGCGTGAGCTTCTTGAGCTGCTTGAACTGGAATTTATTCCTATTAGTCCAGCCTCCAGGTATTCTCTCAGTTTCAACAGGATGGTGTTTTCTTCATGAGTTTCAGTTTCAGCAAGGCTGATTTCCTTAACAAGTTTCTCAGCTGCCTTAGGACCAATATGAGCTTCAAACTCCAGTCTTTCAAGAGCAGGACCATCACCTAAAGCACAAGTTGGGGAATATGTGTTCAGCACTGTATATTACAGAGATTAAAGGAACTCTCTTGCTAATGTAAATCTTGTGATTTTAAGGACCTACCTCTTCCCACTGAAATACGAGCTGCATGCTGTCCAACAATATAGTAAAGAGGATTGTAGCCCATAAAGCCTGCGTTGCGTGAGGTGACCTCCAGGCATGCCTTAATGTGAACGTAAGGGGCAACACCACACAGGGACTTCTGAATTACAGACGGTATTAAAGGCTGAACACCAGAGGGCATTGCAGGTGCCAGAGATGCTACTCTCTCAGAGGGGAGGTCCTCGATATTTCGAGCTACAGCGACAGTCTCAAACCTGTCAGAGGTAATGGTGAGAGGACAGGGAACATACCGCTTGTTCTGAGTATTTTTGGTCAGATTTCACTTGAAATTAATTTCATGCAGTCACACTAGTTTGTCACTCCTTATTCCATTACCTGATAGCAGCTACATGATCAGGAACCGCAGCAGGCAGAACCTCCACCTTGAAACTGCGCCTTGCAAAGTCAGCTCTTACCCCGACTTTGCCTGGCACAACAGTGTGAACCTTTGATCTGGCCATGACAGCGGCTTGGATCAGGGCAGTGTTCACTCCAATCACTGCGAAAGCCTGCATGGCGACACTGAAAGCACAAAACAAACGTTTATGTAACTTCCTCAGAGGCTCAACTTATTAAGTAACATATTGACAGGGTATCTGTAAAGGAGAACCTTGGTCTGGCCTCAGCTTGCAACTGAAGATCAGTCTTCATCAGCTTATCAAGAGTAGCGGTCTCTATGTCCTCAGGTAGAGGAGGTGCAATGACGGCTTTAACTGACGGAAGGATTTAAAGAACAGAATGAAACAGACGTCTAAAATGAGCTTATTTAATGCTAGTATGTCATACTGATCTGAAAACTCTACCATTGACATCTGCAGCAGCTACAGCAGCAGTGTAAAACCCAAGCTCCACAGGGACACCAAGAGCAGTGGGGAGGATCCGGCGCACCTCAGCTGCCAGCACAGGCTTGGCGTACTGGAAGGCAATTCCAGCCTGCAAGGCCTTCACAGCCTCCTTCAGCAGTTCACGTGCACGTGGTCTAGCAGCCTGTGGGTGAAATGTATGATGATGCTTTACATGCAATTATTAAAACAGATACCGGACTATTCAAAATCAGGACACAATCAACAATATACCTGTGCTGCCTGCTCAATGGCATTGTCAATGAAGGTTTTATCAATGTTGGCAAAAGCAACTTCCTGTCCAAGGAGTTTGACATAGATGGAACCCAGTGGCTGATTGGTCGGCATAGCCTTCCAGTTCATCAGCTTGAATGAAAAAAAAAACAAACAAACAAAAAAAAAAACAAATATATATATATATAGATAGATGTGTTAAATTAGACCTAGATTAAACCACACACTATTAAAATATAATAGATGCGATATTAAATTGCTTACTGCTTTTAGAGTGTGCTTTATCTTGGTAAGACGATCAGCATTCTCATCAGCAGCAGGAGTTCTCCGTAGAGCTTCTTGGAGTCCCTCAGTTCTCACGCCAACCTGATTAGGGTTAAGTAACAATAACATAAGTATTATTTCAGTGCAGAAGTATCATATGACTCAAATCTACAGCTTCAAAAATGTTGGATTCCAACCAGGGTGGGATAAGAAATGGCCTAACAGGGCAGTTACCTTGAAGAATTGGTCTAATTTTAAACACTACTCCACACCATGCTTAAGATGTTAAATGGGCAGAGCCCCCACACCTTATTGTTCTGTTCATAACATGGATTTTGTCAGCACATTTCTACATATGTTTTGGGATTGCAGTGAGATCAGCAAGTTGTGAGACTATATATTTCCCACATTGTTTGGTGAACAAAGACTCTCTGTCTGTTTCTGTTGATTAAATGATGATAGCTCTTTATAGTAGCTTTACTGCCGCAGTGTTAAATAAAGCCAAACCAGCTACTGTACCAGAGGGGCGTGTAATTGCATCAGGTCTTAAGGATCTAATATTAGAGGACCTCCCTTAAAACTCCACCTGTACTTAATTTTCTCAGCTGTTGTCAGTGTACCTCAAGAACATCAGCAGCAGCTCCAGCCAGGTAGGCACGTGCTTTTGCCACAACAGCTCTGGGCAAGATGGTGGCAGCATCATTGATGATAAAAGCAGTACCAGCAGCACCAACCATAAGAGGAGCTTTAGGGGGAGATGTATCATTTCAGTTATTATTTTTTTCATAATGTTATGTTCATGTTTATTTAATTTTTTTCAATCATATTGAAACCTACACAAGTAAAGGTCCATGTGGAGAGCAGTGCTGTGGAAGTAGCTCAGTCTTTCCAGTTTGGGGCTCAGGATTCTGAAGGCAACATTAGCTGCAGCAGCCCTGTAAATTAAGAAAATGGTAAATTCCTGCTTCGGATTTACAGCAGCAAGAATTAATCTTCAAAATTAAACAGCATTCTTACACGTTCACCAGATCAGGGGCCATGCTTCTGGTCAGAGGACTATGCTGTAGGTATAAGCACAAAGTTTGGCGACTTTCCATGCTGGGCTCTTTTTCCAAAGCACCAGCAACAGTGGTCATAAGAGCCGCGGAGGGTTTGGGATCTCAACCAGTGCAATACAGGCAAACCATACGCACTTCAGGATGAAGAAGTCCTTATCCATAAAAAGCTGGCAGGGCCACTGGCTGACACCTAAACCACAGCAGTGAGATGATTTAGCCCCTTGAACAAAATCAACCAGAACAGGTGGGCTCACAAATAACTTCACAACCCTACCAACTTTGGCTCCTTCTTGGCAATGTTCCTGAGGGCCAGGATGGCATCAACCTGGACTTTAATGGGCATAGCTGCACCAGCAGATCCAAATCCAGGCAGGAGCTTCATGATGGGTTTAAGGCTAGCAGGGTGGCCAGCATTGCCCAGAGCTTTCAGAGCCAGGCTAATTTCATAAGCATCAGCCCTTGAAATGGCCTCTGCAGCATGATCATGGACAGGCTGATGACAGAAATTGAAAGATTAAATTATTGGGGGATTAATAATGCTGCAACTCATATTCAAATACAATGGTGACAATAAACATGACACTAATTTTGTAGTGCCTGATCTCATTCCACTATTATCTTATTTTGAAATTGTCCATATTCATTACCCATGGAACATTTACCTTCAAGAGTTCAGCAGGACAGGTAGGATCTTCAGCACAGTGTTTGGCAACCATGGAACCATAGCCAAGCATGACCACTTCACGCAGCGCTGGCATGGCCTTGATTTTGGGGTTCATCGCCAGACTCTGTTCAACAGAACAGATGAAAAGATGAAAACATAGAATGATGTAAATAAGCTTCTGTGCTAGAATGACTAAAATAGTAAAACGATGTACTCACAGCCACATGTTGAATAGCAGCTGGATCAGCGGTGGCCAGGTGCAAACCAAGCAGAAGGGTCTGAGTGAATTCAATGGTGGTGAACTCACCAGCCAGGAACTTCTCCTTGATGAACCTTAAAGCTGCTGGTGTACCAACAACAGGGGCTGCATCCAGGATCCATCGTCTGCCAGAACAAGGATTTCAGAATGGTACAAACACAGATGTATTTTAATTTTTTTTAATAATTCCAGGTTATTCTACCTGTGAAGAGGTTTGGTCTTGTACTGATCCCAAATGGCCTGAATACTTTCAAAAGTTGCAACACGCAGGAGCTGGACTAGCTGAAGAAACTTCAGTGGAGCATCCTCATGGACCATGGCAACATTGTTTGTAGCCAGATGCTGCAAGACCTCTACAATCTGGAACACAGTAGGTGGAAGTAATGTTGATATGATATTTTAAACAGAAATGACTATATAGGAAAAACTATTCATATTACTATTTATAAGGTTGTAGGTCCAGCTTTACAAGACTAAAACAATACTTGCATGCCAAACATGACATTAAAAATGATAAATTAAATATTTGGTAGCATTTTTTTGTAGCAAAACTGTGTGTTTCTTTAGATCTTCAGGCAATGAAACAATGATGGACAGAACATCTACGAGAAAGTTTTATTAGAATTTTTACAAACGGCCACTGTGGAAAAGCAGTATTTACTTCAAGATCTGAAACATCATGAACTCTGTCGCACACAGTGTCTCTGTAACTCAGTTGAACCATGGCACTTTAAAGTTTTTTTTTTTTTTTTTTTTAACGTGCCATTTAAAGAATGTAAGGATGTTAAGTAACAGTCCTGAATTCAATCAGTAAATATCCAAAATGTACATATACTAGTTCAAGTTTACATATGCCAGTATAAGTTAGAAGGGCAGAAGTCTGAGCTGTAAAGGGCATTTCAGCACTTTTCATGCCCTTTTCAATCATCTCTCACCAAGCATTAATGATGTTCATCTTCAAACTAGGCTGCAATTGACTTCCTATTCACCAGCTTAAACAATATTCCATTCCACCTTACATGTTACAGCTTGAACAGGCACCAGCATGCTACATACAAATGTAGTTACTTTCTAGGCAGTGAAGTAGATGTCAACACTTTTCATACCATTTTTGACACTTTCTAAATGGGCAAGTTTTAAAGGAGTCTGAAATCGAGCTTCCTATTTGCAAGTTTCACAAACAAGCTGGCGAGCAGAAAGTCCACTCGAGCACCCACATCTTTAGCAAGACTTTAAACAACTTTAATTCAAAGTTGTTAGTTTGCTCCTGAGTCCCGACAGTTTCTTAAACCTCATAGTGTTCATAGAGTTTTATCTTTCTGCCTATGTCTGTTTAGACATGAACCAGCCAATCCGAGCAAATTGTTTCATTTATAGGGCCAAGCCATAGGATGTAAATAGGCGAGTAAAACTGCATCTGGACATGTTTCACCCCAGGTCACATACCTTCTATTAGTCATTAGAGAACAGTCTAAAATTCTGAAAATGCTTTAGTTATACAATACTGAAGGAGATTAATAATGGTACCTGAGCCTCTGCATTGTCAATCTTCAAAAGCTGAATAGGAGTTTGGAGAATCTCAGCGCCAAACTCGTACCTCAGAGATCCACGAGCCAAATAGTCACCACTGACAGGAGCAATGGGGGTATTCTGTACCTCCATTAGTGCCAGAGTTTGCCTGAAATAATATTTTTAAAATGAAATTATTCTTTTTTTTATTGATTGATTTTGATTTTGCAACATTATTACATACATTAACACAAGAGCACAATATATATTATACTATATAAATATACATGTGGAAATAAATAAGTGACCAGCCACGTTTCTTTATAAATCAACATCTCCACATGTACATCAGGTTCTTTGTGAGAACAGAAGATTCGGTTCTAACATTACTGGCAGATAAAACAGAACTGCTAATTTCAGAGCTGTGTATACATATTCAAATGAAAACATATAATCATATATCATGTACTATTATTCTTAGAGCATATGTCATACTTGGCTCTCATTTCGGCTGCTCCAGTCATTGTATTGAACAGTGAGAACTGATGGAGCTCTTCAACTGTAGCCTCAGAGACCAGAGCACCAGCATCAGTTGGCTTCATGGTGTAGGTGTAGGTTGCAGTTCCAGTTAGACTCTTGAGCCTCTGTGGTGAGGAAAAGAATCTAGCTATAGAAGGCATGCTAAGTTTATTTGCTTGTTCGTTAACTTCTCAACTTAAAACAAAATTGATTATACCTGCTGGCATTCAGCGCACTTCTCAGCATAAGCCAAACCGACGTCCTTCATAACCTTCTCATGGCAGTTGGTCAAGTCTTTGGTCTTTATCACAGCAATCTGACGGGTCTTTGCATCCTCACTGATCATGTAGAGGGTCTTGCAGACTCCATGAGGTCCAGCCTAAACGGATGAAATAACTTGAGCTCAATTAACACGACAATTTAAAATTACTACCGGATACTAAATATCTACTAAGCTGATTGTCTGATTGTACCTCGTGCAGCTCATAGACATTCTGGGTGTTCTTGAGGTTGAGCTGAAGGATGTTGATGATGCCTCTGTGCAGGTTCAGGACAGTAGCAGACACTCCAGCAGGGGCGAATACTTTCCCTACCGCACCATTAGCATACTCAAACTTTATGGGAATTGCAAGCTGAGCAGTCAGTGTTGAGGTAAGTTTAGAGGCGGGAGTGAAAGGATCCTGGGGGTAGATGCCGGCATACTCAAAAAGCTGAGGATCCAGGAGCTAAGGGCAGAAATGATCACAAATGTATAACCTTTAGTTCAAATAAGATAGTATCTGTGTGTGCCTGTGTTATTACAGATATAGCCTTTGACAACCTTAATGCCGTTTCTGTACCTTCAGGAGAAAGGTATTTCGTGACTCAGCCCTGAGCAGAACCTTGCAGTTGACTTTTACACCAGCCTTGCCCAGACCCTCTTGAGGCAGACCACCCAGGAGCAGACCTTCATACTTGTATACATAGGTCTTACCAGCAGCAAAATCTGGAACTGATGGAGCATTTCACAGTGAGTTCCTCTGAAATTATACCTGAACGATCACAGACTATTCTTAGATATTCTGAGGTCACTTACCGAGGTTGATCTGTTGACATGCTAAATAAAATAAAGTGAAATTAACTGATTATATTATCAATATTCCCTTGCTAAATATGTTACCAATATTATAAGAACTAATATAAAATTTTATAGAAAATGCAATAATGTTATTCAAATTCAGATGACTTACCCGCAAGGGCCACAGTCAGGGCAAGCACAACAGCTCTCATGGCTGGTGTTTTGTGATGAACCAAAAAGTGTCTGCCTTTTTATTGAAGTCGATTTGCTGCCTCAGCAGTCATTTCAGTATAAATTATTAACTCGTATTTTGATGTATTTGAGATGAGGTCTTATTGGTCAACCGATTGGCCAGCATGCTGGCAAATCAACTTTAGGTCAGAATAGCCTGCCCTGCTATCATGTCAAGACAAAGTCAATGTCCACAGGTTTAACTGTAAAAAGAAAAAGTTTTTAAACCTGTTAGTGAACTTTTAACAAAGATATCCAAAACAAATACATTTCTAAATATTACTAGAAATATAGAAATGCTAAAATAACATTGAATTGACATTGGATGAAGCAGTTTGGATTAAATGCTGGGCAATATTAGTGTGTCAGTGGTGATCCACTAAATCCTTTACAAGGTATATGTATCCTATCTTCAGCATTTAATGTTAATTCCAGTACAGTGGTAATTCTTCTTCCATATTTTGAGCCACTATTCAACATCTATCATTTACCAAACAGTGTAAATGCTTTATAATTAGCAGCCTATTGTGTTGGCTTGTTGGGTATTTATTTAAGAGTTACATATAGAAAGTTTCTACAATATATTAAAGCAAAATAGTATTTCTGTTTTATCTATACCAATTATTAATGAAATACTTCATAGTATTGTATAGTAATTTATAGCAGACTGCCGTTGTAGCTACTGATCACTATACCATTTATACCATGGCAGCCTATTTTATATATATATCACCTCATTATATATATATATATATATATATATATATATATATATATATATATATATATATATATATATATATATATATATATATATATATATATATATATATATATAATGAGGTGATAAAAAACTATTAAACTATTAGAAAAGAAGGGCTGATAACCACGACCTAGGATAGTGTGACCTCAACTCCGCCACTGTTCTCTGGACTGTGCAAAACAACAGTTTTGTGTTTGCCTATTTCCATGGTCTGCCAAATGTCACTTTTTGATGTCCACTGTACATCCCTAACTAAAAAGAGTACATTATGATGATGCTGCAAAAAAGCTGGAGTGTGATGGATATTAAGCTTTGGGCAGGACTGCACCTCAAAAGATTAATTACAAATAGAGAGACAATTAGAATTCATATTAAAACGCGCTGCAAAGTCTTAAAACACAAGCATCAAAATGAGACTGCTTGCAAACCATTAACCGTCTCAAACGCGCAGCAAACGCTGAAAACCCACGCAACTTCCAAAACACATGCAAAAAGCCTCAAAACACAACGAAAGTGTTTTCGAGGGACACTGAAAGTGGACGGACCCACGGGCTGCGTGGACCTGGACGTTGACCTGAGACAGCCCCAGTTCCAGAATATTCGTTTTGGTTTATTGACCAGTTTCTCGTGTTTACATCCACCTTAAACAATGCACACCGAGTGAATGAAAGAAAAGTTTATCTGTTTATTAATAGATAATCTTTCTGTTTATTGTCCAGTGCCTCATGTTCTACGCAGCCCGCTCTCGAATGGGTCCGTCCATTTTCAGTGTCCCTCGGAAACACTTCCGTTGTTTTTTGTTTTTTTTAGGCTTTTAGCATGTGTTTTCAGTGTTTGCTGCGCGTTTGAGACTTTGCAGCGCGTTTGGTTAATGGTTTGCAAGCGGTCTCGTTTTGATGCTTGTGTTTTCAGCCCTTGCAGCGCGTTTGGCTAATGTTGTGCAAGTCGTGTCATTTTGATGCTTGTGTCAGGATCATCACGGACCAGATATTATTTGGGTGGTGGATCAACACTCGAAGCACTGATGGTGGCATGATGGTGATGTGTTAATGTGTGTTGTGCTGGTGTGAGTGGACCAGACACGTTATAGAGCTAAATGAAAGCTAGCCACAGGAACAGATGGACTATAATCTGTAATTGTAGAATTACAAAAGTATGCCGCTATGGGAAAGCTGATCATACTTAAAAAGAATGAGGGTAGATGCTGGAAGGTGTACCTAATAAAGTGGCCGGTAGGCGTAGGTCCAAGTGAAAGTAATATACATTGTCCACATCCAAATGCATTTGCTCATCTATCAAGACAGTAAATGCACTCTGAGACTTTGAAGTATACAGGTATTGTTTTTTTTTTTTAACATTTTCTTTTGCAGACAACAACACTGTTTAGAGCTAGCTTTTTAGCCACCGTATGGGTGTAACAGTAAATCAGCCATACTGAACTAAACAGAAATCATTGTGATCTCGCAGTAATTTAATAGCAGTTATATAAATAAAGCCTTCAAATTACAGTGAGTCACAATGAGAAAGGAAGTGGCCTCATCACCAGGCTTTGTGTCTGTTCTGTGTGTATTTCACAGGTTTCACTGGTAATGCAGAGGTAATCCACATAATTGTCTTTGAGCATCTTCAGTTTAGGTAACTGGATTAATTCCACTTTCTTGTCCAAGTCCATCAAGTACATGTGGGTGGAAAGTGCAAAGGTCTTAGGATACGATCACCATACTTAAGTCACTATACCATATTATCATGATACTGCGATGTACTGAGTAGCAATGTGATTTATTAAGGCAGCAAACATAACCACCAAGTTTGTGTCAGGAATTTCTTTTTACTGTGCTATGTTTCACAGGAGCTGTGTTATATATATATATATATATATATACACACAGTGAGAAAAATAAGTATTTGAACACCCTGCGACTTTGCAAGTTCTCCCACATAGAAATCATGGAGGGGTCTGAAATGTTCATCTTAGGTGCGTGTCCACTGTGAGAGACAAAATCTAAAAAAAAAAAAAAGGAAATCACAATGTATGATTTTTTTAACAATTTATTTGTGTGCTACTGCTGCAAATAAGTATTTGAATACCTGTGAAAATCAATGTTAATATTTGGTACAGTAGCCCTTGTTTGCAATTACAGAGGTCCCGTAGTTTTTCACCAAGTTTGCACACACTGCAGCAGGGATTCTGGCCCATTCCTCCACACAGATCTTCTCCAGATCAGCCAGGTTTCTGGGCTGTCACTGAGAAACACAGAGTTTGAGCTCCCTCCAAAGATTTTCTATAGGGTTTAGGTCTGGAGACTGGCTAGGCCACTCCAGAACCTTGATATGCTTCTTACGGAACCACTCCTTGGTTATCCTGGCTGTGTGCTTTGGGTCATTGTCATGTTGGAAGACCCAGCCACGACCCATCTTCAATGCTCTAACTGAGGGAAGGAGGTTGTTCCCCAAAATCTCGCAGTACATGGCCCCAGTCATCCTCTCCTTAATACAGTGCAGTCGTCCTGTCCCATGTGCAGAAAAACAACCCCGAGAGCATGATGCTCCCACCCCCATGCTTCACAGTAGGGATGGTGTTTTTTGTATTCTTCGTCCTCCAAACACGGCGAGTGGAATGAAGACCAAAAAGTTCTACTTTGGTCTCATCTGACCACAGAACTTCCTCCCATGACTCCTCTGGATCATCTAAATGGTCATGGGCAAACTCAAGACAGGCCTGGACGTGTGCTGATTTAAGCAGGGGAAGCTTCCATGCCATGCATGACTTTAAACTATGACGTCTTAGTGTATTACTCACAGTAACCTTGGAAACAGTGGTGCCAGCTCTCTTCAGGTCATTGACCAGCTCCTCCCGTGTAGTTCTGGGCTGATTCCTCACCTTTCTTAGGATCATTGATACGCCACGAGGTGAGATCTTGCGTGGAGCCCCAGTCAGAGGGAGATGGACAGTCATGTTTAGCTTCTTCCATTTTCTAATAATTGCTCCAACAGTTGATCTTTTTTCACCAAGCTGCTTGGCAATTGCCCCGTAGCCCTTTCCAGCCTTGTGGAGGTCAACAGTTTTGTCTGGTGTCTTTATACAGCTCTTTGGTCTTAGCCATGTTAGTAGTTGGAGTCTTACTGATTGTGTGGGGTGGACAGGTGTCTTTATGCAGCTAACCACCTCAAACAGGTGCGTCTAATTTAGAATAATAAGTGGAGTAGAGGTGGAGTCTTTAGAGGCGGACTAACAGGTCTTTGAGGGCCAGAATTTTTGCTGATTGGCAGGTGTTCAAATACTTATTTGCAGCAGTAACACACAAATAAATTATTAAAAAATCATACATAGTGATTTCATAGTTTTTTTTTTTAGATTATGTCTCTCACAGTGGACATGCACCTAAGATGAAAATTTCAGACCCCTCCATGATTTCTAAGTGTGAGAACTTGCAAAGTCGCAGTGTGTTCAAATACTTATTTTCCTCACTGTATATATGTGAGTTTTGTGTGCTGCTCTATTTCAGAGAACATGATACAGCAGTCTCTAGTCATTTGTGAGATACACTCTTATTCTCACATAGGAATCCACTGCCCTTCACATCCAGCATCACAAGTTAATGCAGTCCTTTCTGCTGTGCTCAAAGATTTCTCAGCTTTAAGCTTCACTTCTCTGTGCAGCTCGGGGGCTAAAGCTGAGTTGGTGAAAAGATTGTACTCGCATACCCGGGTTGTCTCGAGCACATTAAAAAGCCTTTGTTTTTGACAGTGTTATATGGACCAAAGTCTTTGCACATGAAATAAGGGATGAATGGTGTTATTTTCTTAGTGATGGATTGTGTTATATTGTCTTATTGGAGCTTGATCTGACCAATGTTTTTTCAGTGGAGCTGATTTAATGTTGGCTTTGCCTTCAACAAAGCAAATGCCAGCTTGTTTAAATTGTTCCACTGCAACTTAAATAGAGCTGGCACCAGAAAGCCACTGCACGATTTAGAGTGGAACAGGAAAATTTCAAGAAAAAAAGTTGGCTTTTGCTTTGTTGGTGGTATTTGATTCAGATTCAGAGAAGTCATCAAATCCAATCAGTCTTAAATTAGTCCCAGAACGTACAATTAAACTATTAGAACCACTTACACTGTGACCTCAACCTGTCAGGAAAACACAAAATACCACTAGTGTACACCAGCAAGAACCAGCAGACTCTTTTGAAGGTGTTTTTTAATGTACATTCCAATAAAGTGGTATTTCTTCTGCTATTAGCCAAGTAATACTTACATCCCTTTATTATTAATATTGTCATGTCTGCTGGTTCTCCTCTCCCCTCTGATCTCCTGGACTCCATTTCCCATAACCCACCACATGATGTCATGTGTCCTGCCTTGCCTAATCACACCCCGTTGCCTCGCTCTCGGCCTCCTGAATATTGATTAGTCACCTGACATTAATTAAGTCTGTTTGTTTAAAGGCTTCTCTCTCACACTGGCTCATTGCGAAGTATTGCCACTCTGTTGCGTGCTGAGCGTTCTCTGTCTGATCTTGGTTTTGACACTATTTTGATTCTCTGGTTTACTCTTCTTGTTTATTCCCATTGATGCCTCTGCCTGGTCTGATTGTCTGCTTGGTTTGACCCTTGCCTGTTTATTGACTGCGAATCAGTTTAGCCCTTGATTGTATTTCCTTGTTCTTGGTGTTGCTGTGTTTTAGTACAACCTCTTTAATAAACTGTGCCTTGCTTTTAGTTCAGCACACGTTTGTCCATCGTCACCCACATATACACACTAACTTCTACAAGGCTACATTTTTCTATATATTTATACGAGTAACACATACATAAACACTGTAAAGATGAGATTAGGTTCTGCCGGACTTTCTGCCTTTAAAACAAACGCATGCTGGCATGTGTAAATACTCACTAACAGGATGACCCATATGGCAGAGCAGAAGAGAAACAGATTTGTAGTATGTTACATCAGTTCTATATATAAGTACTGTATATATGTGATACACTTAAGATAACCAATCCAGAAGAGCACTGTCCATGCCTTGATTAAAGCACCATATTCTTTTCGTGCACTGTGTTCGCAAACATTAGACATGCTAGACCTTATTCTAACATGGTATATGGATTAATGTAAAAGTATTTTATCTTTATCAGTCTCTCTGAAGAGTGTAGTCACAAAATACTCATGATTTTAGCACCAACTTTGTTAGCTGTCCAGTAGCAATTGGAAGAAGATATTCATGATCGCTGTAAAAACTGATTTGCTAGTCTTGACCAGTAAAACACTTTGTGTGTTGGGCTGTGTTGGTGTGATGACCTGTTTGCATAATTAGCTTGGTGTGTGTGTGCTAGTATATTTAACCTAATAAACCTTATCTAGTTTGGCAAGCTAAAGTAATAATCCTCGAGAGGCTGTATTTTAATTTGCTTTTATCTATGGGAAGTCTTACATAGTACCAGTTCAACCCCTGCTAAATCTCAAATGGCTCCCTGCTCCCTACATAGTGGTTTATATATGATTTAAAATACTGGCTCCTGCACCACAACTGTCCATAATATAAGAAAAATTGGTATTTAGCCACATCTTCACATGACCAGTAGTTTACTATTTAGATGCAGAAGCTTGAATTGTTAAACTTACATAGCACACTGTTTAATAAGTATGAAGGAGTTTGAAATTGAGTCTGGGTTTAAAGCTACTTCTGACTGAAACACAGACATTTCATGTAAATCATTCAAATTATATTTTTTAAATTTTGCTGTTTTACAGTCAGTTGTATTGTAGGTTGTTTAAATGCAGCTGGTCATATTAATGATGATTAGTGAGTTGTTTAGCATGTTTGCCATCTTTTGTTCTGTTAGCCAGAAGAAGAAAGTTAATTGTCTGGTCAGTTTTTATCATGATGAAACTCTTGTGTATAACCACATGAGGTGCATGTGCAGTACAGCCCAAGCCTGAAATCCGAATGTAAATTTTGCACTCACTGCTAGTAATAATAATGACAATGATAATAACATTTATTTATAAAGCCCCCCCTTTTTTGTTGGCAGCTCAAAGTGCTTTACAGACACTTGACGCCACTGCTTGACCTCAGACTTGACCTCAGTCCAATGACTACAAGCACAGTCATTGGAATACAAGCCACTGAATGCTGCCACTTTATTGGTATTACACTAAAACATCGACATTGGATAGGTGCTAAGTGTAAATCATACGTACATTAGTTACTGGAAGGTACAATTTACACCCGGACGTTTATTATGTGCACTTAAATATAAAAACAAATTTCCACATGGCACACAAGCTAAAAGTCAAATGAGTGTGTGAAGGGTTTAAATGCAGAGGCGTGACACTTTACCCAAAATGAATGAACAAGGGCTTTTTGTATTTTTATACAATTCGCAACTTGATTATGAGCTTTTGTCCCAAGTTTGTACCCAAGTATGTAAGAATAAATATTCAATATTTATTTCAGAAAAAGCAAGAATTTTACAAAACTGACATATTTTCTTACTGTCAGCACAAGCTGAAGATGATTTTGTAGAATACTTAAAATATGATGCTCGTCCTCAAAAGGACTGCACTAACAACTGATATATAGCAGTATTTCAAAAGATATATAGATAAATAAAAACTTCATAGAGATTTTGTTTTTGTATGCTTGTAATTTATTTATTCGTTTTTATTGCACTTATTTAATTTTGTTTCACTTATGTGTTTGTAATTAAATGTCCCAAAATTTGGTGTTAATACCATTCAGCCATTTTTCAATCATGGCACGAATATCCAAATTATTTTGTCAACAATATCACGAATATCCAGATTTTTAATATTCTCAGTGATGGTACGAATGTCAAAATTTGGGAGAGCTTCTTTGATGATTTTCTCTAATTCAGCTAATAGTTTCTCGACGTCTCCCCACAGTATTTCAAATCCATCATCCAGTTTCTCCAGGACGGCATTAATGTCAAAATTCTGAATGGCAGCCCGAATGTCCAGATTCACGATTTTGTCACGAGCTTTCTGAATGATGCCTTGAATGTCCAAATTCTGGAGAGCTGGGACGCTTCCATCTTTTTCAATAGGCAGAGCAACAGGAAGAGACATATCCATCTTCGATACAGTCATCCAGTATTAAGAGAAAACGATATTCACATTAGAAATGACTGGAAGTTGTTCACTAACTGCACTAAACACACAAATTATGCGAAACCTCAAGATGAATAACTCCTCACTGTTGGAGCTTTCATAATGATGTTCAGGGACCTCTTCGTTGGTACAGCCACAATTATGGTAACTTCCGTCTCTTTGTTTTCAGCTCTATCAACAGACATTCCAGCCAGTTCCCTAGAACTTCTCCTTGAGGAACCTTAATGCTGCTGGTGTACCAACAACAGAGGCTGCATCCAGGATCCATCGCCTGCCAGAACAAGGATTTCACAATGTACAAATATACTTGTATGGGGGTATATATATATATATATATATATATATATATATATATATATATATATATATATATATATATATATATATATACACACACACACAGGTGCTGGTCATAAAATTAGAATATCATGAAAAAGTTGATTTATTTCAGTAATTCCATTCAAAAAGTGAAACATGTATATTATATTCATTACACACATATTGATATATTTCAAGTGTTGATTTCTTTTAATTTGGATGATTATAACTGACATCTAATAAACGCCAAATTCAGTATCTCAGAAAATTAGAATATTGTGAAAAGGTTCAATATTGAAGACACCTGGTGCCACACTCTAATCAGCTAATTAACTCAAAACACCTGCAAAGACCTTTAAATGGTGTCTCAGTCCAGTTCTGTAGGCTACACAATCACGGGGTAGAGTGATGACTTGACCGTTGTCCAAAAGGCGATCATTGACACCTTGCACAAGGAGGGCAAGACACAAAAGGTCATTGCTAAAGAGGCTGGCTGTTCACAGAGCTCTGTGTCCAAGCACATTAATAAAGAGGGGAAGGGAAGGAAAAGATCGGGTAGAAAAAAGCAATAGGGATAAACGCACCCTGGAGAGGAGTGTGGATCCAAACCCATTCAAAAATGTGGGGGAGATTCACAAAGAGTGGACTGCAGCTGGAGTCAGTGCTTCAAGAACCACCACGCACAGACGTATGTAAGACATGGGTTTAGCTGTCGCATTCCTTGTGTCACGCCACTCTTGAACAAAAGACAAAAAGGACTGGACTGCTGCTGAGTGGTCCAAAGTTCTGTTCTCTGATGAAAGTAAATTTTGTTCAAGGTCCCAGAGTCTGGAGGAAGAGAGGAGAGGCACAGAATGCACGATGCTTGATGTCCAGTGTAAAGTTTCCACAGTCATGGTTTGGGGTGCCATGCCATCTGCTGGTGTTGGTCCCCTGTGTTTTCTAAGGTCCAAGGTCAACGCAGTCGTCTAGCAGGAAGCTTTAGAGCACTTCATGCTTCCTGCTGCTGACCAACTTTATGAAGATGCAGATTTCATTTTCCAACAGGACTTGGCACGTGCACACAGTGCCAAAGCTACCAGTACCTGATTTAAGGACCTTGGTATCCCTGTTCTTAATTGGCCAGCAAACTCGCCTGACCTAAACCCCCTTAGAAAATCTATGGGGTACTGTGAAGAGGAAGATTTGATACGCCCGACCTAACAATGCAGAAGACCTGAAGGCCACTATCAGAGCAACCTGGGCTCTCATAACACCTGAGCAGTGCCACAGACTGATCGACTCCATGCCACGCCGCATTTCTGCAGTAATCCAGGCAAAAGGAGCCCCAACTAAGTACTGAGTGCTGTACATGCTCACACTTTTCATCTTCATACTTTTCAGTTGGCCAACATTTCTAAAAATCCTTTTTTGGTATTGGTCTTAAGTGATATTCAGATTTTCTGAATTTGGGGTATTCATTAGTTGTCAGTTATAATCATCAAAATTAAAAGAAATAAACACTTGAAATATATCAATCTGTGAGTAATGAATGAAAATAATATACAAGTTTCACTTTTTGAATGGAAATACTGATATTCTAATTTTATGACCAGCACCTGTATGTGTGTATATATATATATATATATATATATATATATATATATATATATATATATATATATATATATATATATATATATATATATACACATATATATTAAAAAACATTCCAGGTTATTCTACCTGTGAAGAGGTTTGGTCTTGTACTGATCCCAAATGGCCTGAATGCTGCAACACGCAGGAGCTGGACTAGCTGAAGAAACTTCAGTGGAGCATCCTCATGGACCATGGCAACATTGTTTGTAGCCAGATGCTGCAAGACCTCTACAATCTGGAACAGAGTAGATTTGATTACATCAGTTATGCTTTTGATGGTACAGACAGACACACATCTGCTTTAAGGCATTTTCTCCAATTAATATAATGACCTGTAAGATTTTACTAATGTTACTGGAAACTAATAATGGTACCTGGGCCTCTGCATTGTCGATCTTCAGAAGCTTAATGGGTGTTTGGAGAATCTCAGTGGCAAACTCATATCTCAGAGATCCACGAGCCACATACTGAGCACTGTTGGCAGCAATGGCCGTGTTCTGCACCTCCATTAGTGTCAGAGTTTGTCTAAAATACAGAAATACATTAATATTATTTCAAGTGTTTTAATGTTGATAAAGGATTTTAAACACCAGAGCATGTAGAACATCATCCCACTTGGCTCTCATTTCGGCTGCTCCAGTCATTGTGTTGAACAGTGAGAACTGATGGAGCTCTTTAACTGTAGCCTCAGAGACCAGAGCACCAGCATCAGTTGGCTTCATGATGTAGGTGTAAGTTGCAGTTCCAGTTAGACTCTTGAGCCTCTGTGGTGAGGATAGTCACAGTTACTGATTAGTTACAGATGGAATGCATCTTTAATCTACTTGTAAAAATCAAACCCCTCGACTCTTTTATAGCATTCAGTTTTACCTGCTGGCATTCAGCACACTTCTCAGCATAAGCCAAACCGACGTCCTTCATAACCTTCTCATGGCAGTGGGTCAAGTCTTTGGACTTTATCACAACAGTCTGATGGGTCTTTACATCTTTAGTGATCATGTAGTGGGTCTTGCAGACTCCATGAGGTCCAGCTTAATAGGATGAAATGACTTTAGCAAAACAATTTAATTCAACATATTTTTTCTCTCTTATTTAAGGTCCACTTTGTAGGTAGTAAATGCCACCAGAATCTTGTTAGACATCTATGACTTGGCTATAGAAGCACTGCCATGTTCTATAATGTTATAGACTATAGATTATTGCTTAGTAGGTGCATTATGCATGAGGATTTTTCTGCTGCCTCCTTAGCTGCCCAGTTTGAGAACAGCTCTTTTATATAACTAATATTCTGTTTATAGTCGTACCTCGTGCAGCTCATAGACATTCTGGGTGTTCTTGAGGTTGAGCTGAAGGATGTTGATGATGCCTCTGTGCAGGTTCATGACTGTGGCAGACACTCCAGCAGGGGTGAATACTTTCCCTACCGCACCAGTAGCATACTCAAACTTGATGGGAATTGCAAGCTGAGCAGTCAGGGCTGCAGTGAGCTTAGAGGCAGGAGCGAAACGATGCTCTGGCCAGATTACATTAATCTTAAATTCTTTTAGTAGAAACAGAAATTTGTATCTTTCATGGAGTGAAGAATTTCTGTACCTTCAGGAGGAAGGTATTCCGTGACTCAGCTCTAAGCAGAACCTTGTAGCTAACTTTTACGCCAGCCTTGCCCAGACCCTCTTGAGGCAGACCACCCAGGAGCTGACCCTCATACTTGTATACATAGGTCTTACCAGCAGCAAAATCTGGAACTGATGGAGCATTTCACAGTGAGTTCCTCTGTCACAGTTCTATCACAAATCTAGTCTTTAAGAAAATCACTTACCAAGGTTGGTCTGGTGACTTGCTGCATGAAGTAGAAACAATAACAATATTTTACCATCAACATCTCTTCAAATATTTCAATTAGTAGATGGTTGGAGATTAAACCATTTACACAACTGAAGCCATTATTACCGAGTTCAGTTCATTACTTACCCACAAGGGCCACAGTCAAGGCAAGCACAACCGCTCTCATGGCTGGTGGTTTGTGATGAATCCACTGGAGGTCTGTCTTTTTATAGAAGTAATTTTGCTGATTAAACAGCACTTTAATATGAATTATTAACTTTTGCAAACAAACGTAGACTTAACCCTGATAGGCCAGTTGACATGGTTTTAGGTCAGATTAACTTGAACCTTTATCATGCTGATACAAATCCAATGTCCACATTTCAGTTCCAGTAGATTTGGTCTCTGATTTTTTGTCTCTTTGTCTTTTTTTGCAATAACCTCCCACATATAAACACAACAAATATATAAGAACCCCTCGCTAAAGTGAAACAATACACCATTACATTTATGAATGGATTTAACTTATTTATGTTTTTATATCACTGAGCACTTACTGACTATAGTTTTAAGAAAAAAATCATTTTTGAGTTTGTAATAATGGTCTATATTTTTGTATTTTGTAAATATAATTTAAACATTTTTAAATTGAACATGTCTGTGATTATAAATGAAAACTGCATGGCTGTTTACATTATTTTTGACAAAGAAATATAGAGTAATATATATTTGAATTTAATATTGTGAGAGAAATTCAGAGTTATTGCTGTAGAAGTAGTTTTCAGAGTTCATTCTAAGCTGTGCATGATGAAGTAGTTTGTGAATCAGAGGTCAATGTGTTCTCTCTATGTGATTAAGTGTTCTTTACAGCTCATGTTATTCTGTCTTCTGGACATCTGGGCCTTGTGACATACTGATACAGAGGCTCGTCTCCCTGTCTCCATATTTCCATATTTTCTTGTCTTCACTCTTACGTTGGTGACCTTGCATTTCTCAAACTTGCGAGTAGCTGCCTGGGTATTTTAGGCACACACACAAGTAGATATCTAGGTAGTATATATATCCCACTCAGGAGGGACACAGGCAGTGCTCCTATATTCTATCCTCTTTGTATGTTGTAAACCTTTCCCTTCAATAAATCATTTTCTGCTATTCCTTAGTGGCAGTCCAGACTGAGTTTGTAATTTTTCCATCACAATATAAATATGAAACTGTTTAAAGCGTCTAAACTGTGGTATACGGAGACATTAGATTTTGATGTTGCATTGTATTATTCTGTAGTTGTATTAAGTACATGTAATTATAAAAGTCTTACACATTTGTGATTCTTTTTGTACTAATTTGGTCTCCCGGGTAAAAATGAAGTATACTAGAAATTTATATTATTTTGTATTTTAACATATGTACTTACATAATATATAATCTTAGTGGTGTCTCAAAATAGTAAAGTTAAGTATATTTAGTTTTATTTTAGTATATTTTAAAAGAAGTAACGATTATTTTGAACATGCTAAGGACATGGTACATGAAAATAGCACACTTTTAGTACATTAATCATGAGTACAAGGAAGTATACTAAGTACACTTACAATAAGTATACTTAAAATAAGTATATTTATTGTACTTTTTTCTTCTAGGGTTCATTGTTGTGTTAACAGCATGTGCATATAGTCTTATAATGTGTTTTATTTAATATAAACTTAATAGATTAGATCACAGTAAGGAAAGTTCACAAGTTATATATTAATGGAAGGTGACCTAGGGCAGGGTGCCTTAGGATAGAGTGACCAAGGATACTTTCCTGTAGAGCACCTCTAGATCTTAATCATCATTAATCACCAATCATTCATGGACACCATTAAAACCAATCTGGAATCAGTCCCAGAACATCTGTTAAACTATTACAATTCTCCACACTGTGATATCAACCTGTTAAAATACATTTAGTGATTACTGGAACCCAGCAAGAACCAGCAGTGCAATTAAATCTTGTGAATATTAAAAACTAAAATTGTGAAAATTGGTGGATTTTAATTTTAAAGCTCAAACCTTACCTTTATGGGTCATATGCTAGCTGGACACTAATAGGAAATGCCAGAGGGTTGAAATTAGCATAATTATACTGGTCATATTGATAAAATAATTAGAGAGTAAAGGAGACTAAAAAGAAAATATTACTAGGTAAGATATTATAACATATAATTATTACAAACTGCATATACACAACCATACCAGAATATTATGACTATACCGGTTTGGGATAAACTCGGCCTGGGACATCACAGATGCCATGTGACAGGGTTGCTACATGTATTAAAAAGTGAGTACCCCAGTCAGAGTGTAAACCAGTCGTCATTGGTAAAGGACGTATACTGGTATACTGAGAAAGGACTTCTCGTACATTAAGTGCCTCCCAATGGCATAATAGAGATACCCCATGGGCAATTGATGCCAAAGGTGAATGATGACTCCGGTGAGCAGTTCAGAGCAATTGATGCATCAGAGTGGACGAGTTAACCTCAAAATGAGCACCAGAGCCCCGAGGAAAGTGTAAGGAATCACCATTAAGCAAGCACTGTTACTGGGCCCGTGGAGCAGACGAATGGTTAAGGCCAGCATCCCACTTGAGACAGTCAGTGAAACTACACACAAACCTACCTGCTCAATTAATGCAACCACAAATGCACTTGCACAAATTGCACAAATGCAGTCTGACCAATAACAATGACTGCATTTGATATCATACAGCCGGTAATATAAAATCGCATTGCAGATACAGAATTATTAAATAGCATATCAGTGGTCTGCAACTATGATGATATCCATAGCAACTTTTCAGAGCAGGGAGACCAATTGGCTTTGTGACACGCCTTGTTATTATTCAAGAGACTTACCAGTGACATTCATTGCTTAAAAAGAAAAGATGCACGACGATCTTTCATCTGGGCAAACTTGTCAATGACTTTTCTGTCAAAGTCCACCAATTCATGAATGAATTCATTTTCAATTGAGAGAATAGCAAGTGCATTTAACCTCTGTTGTCCCATAGTGTTACGAGTGAATGTCTTGATCTATTTCAACGTTGAAAAGGTTCTCTCTGACTCAGCAGTAGTCATCGGAAGAGTGATTATGATTTTTAGCAGTGACACTGTTTCAGATAAGGCATCCTGAAGGTTGTTTTCATGGATTAACTGAGTTAATTATTTAGTTAGTTAGTTATTATTCTACCAAGAACATACCTGTTCTCTTCTGTTTGCCGATTGTGGAGCTCAAAGGCACGTTTGTGAGCTGTATCAATCTGTGTGGTGATAGTAGCCTTTCCTAGCAAACCTAATCTAACAGCATTTTCAACGTGCGAACCACTGCTCTCGTGTTTGGCCAGTCGTTCCGAAAGATGCTTTAAATCGTTGTATCCTGTTGTAGTCCACGTAGTGTCACCCCCAAAGAGCAAGCAAGGAAAGCAAAGTGATTTTTGAACTACACTCGCAGTTTGCCCTGTTTTCTCTTGAACCACTCTGTGTTGAAGGAGCGTTTTTTGTCCTTCCCAGACTGGGTGATGTTGAAATCCTCTGGCTGGTGTCAAATACACAACAATGTTTCGGAAAAAAAAAACAGAATTATAGATTATGTCACACACTGCTCCACAGCGACATCTGGTGGGGCCAGGCCCCACAGGGCCCTAATGTAGAGACCTCCCTGGTTAGGGCAGCATTGTTAACCAAGGTTCTTCGTCAACTTCGTCTCCAGTCTGCACATGGTTATCATAACCGCAATGGAGGATTGGAAACATGCTGTCCTATATTATTCCTATCAAAAATAAAGAGTTGAAGAGTTGAAGAATTTCATTCCATAATGTTAAGTTTCCATTACCCAAAATTGTGGATATAGTGAATATAACAGATGTGGCTATATTAGTATACTACACTGTAGGTCAGAACTTGCAGTACTACTACCGTAGCATGCAATGTAGTAGTGTGCCATTGCTACAACCAGGCCCTGTGAAGTGCTGCCACTGCGTACACACAGCCCTTCAGAATAAGAGTCCCTGTAACAGGAGGCATAACAAGTAAAATAAACCAAACAGCATAAAATGAACATCAACACCTATCTAAATTTTAACAAACAAAACCGACATATATATTAATTGGATCACACAATGTCCCTGAGGAACACCAATTTATTACTACTCTACATATTTCTGCAAGTATATAAGCACCAAACCAAATGCTGTAGTGTGAGTAGTGTACTTCATAACAACGTTAATAATAACAGCACCTGAAAATCTGTTCTGTTTCATCAAATAAAGCTGCACGTTTTACAGATACACGACAGTATTCACTAGCTATTCACTCGTGGCACTATGGCTGTTTGACATAACAACTACTGCAATTACTGACAACTAGTCACAGAGTGCACCGTGGCAGGGCTTCACAGCGCCTGGTTGTAAACACAGCCAAGATAGCAAGAGATTGAGCTAGCTGTGCTTAACTGAGTGCTTGTCTTGAACTGAGGCTGCTCTGAGTTGCGTACTACACAGTATATTTTATGTACTAATCTTTATAGTGTGGGTTCTGCAGGCTAGAACACAAAACATTATCATACTACATTGTTTCTTACTAACAGGAAGTGGTGAAGCTTACATGATACCAAGCTGAGGACTGCTTTTGTTTATTTTATTATTATTTTTAAGACACAAGCATATATACATATATATATATATATATATATATATATATATATATATATATATATATATATATATATATATATATATATATATATATATATATATATATATGCTTGTGTCTTAAAAATAATAATAAAATCGAAGTCGACGATTCGAATCGTTAGTCGGAGACCCCTCATCTTCCGTAAAACAGACTAAAGCTTACAAAAATGCACAAGAACTTTAAGAATGTAAAAAGACATTTTAATAATGATTAAAGGGGAATGATAAATATATATTTAAGTTCGAGCTGGGTTGTGACGCATGCTTGCTAAAAAAAAAAAATCCACCTGACAACATGCGCTGGCAGTTCACCGCTGAAGGAAGCTAAAGGTGTGAAGCTAAGAAAACGGGGGGAACGATGTCTCAGAGAAAGTCTGGAGGAGGTTTTGAAGAAGAGAACTTGAACAAATTAAACCGAATTCTGCTTGTCATTTAGTCAGACGTCCAACACTGCTCCAAACGAGGGAGCTGACTTCCGTTTTAGGCCTAATGGCTGTATGAAGGAGAAACGGAGCGGAGACGTTTGTTTTATTATAATTCCATTATTTTAGAATCTAAATTACAGATATGTTTATTTATTCGTCTACAGCTAAGATTATCTTTATTAAAGGATAAGTACAGTCACTTAGTATGCCTGCCGATAAACGAGAGATAATGATTTCAGCGCGGGTGATTAATAATTCAACAGTTTCAGGTCTACTGTTCTTCTTTTCTAAAAATCTTCTTATCTAAAAATAATTTAAATATGGACTAATCTGGTTTTATTTAGCAGTTCATTATTAATGAGAGATGAAAGACGAAGGGTCCTCCTACTGAAGAAGCTGTTAGAAGTTAAATTAAAAAGCTACAAGCGCTAATGTTTAGCATAAATACGAGCTGCTGCCTGGCGCTATATCCTGTAATTAAATCAGGCTTCAATTCAGATCGATCATCACGTCTCTTTTAGTTCAGAAATATGTTCCTGTGACTCTGCTGACGTTCTTCACATCAGATCTGAAACGTATGCAGATTGACTTACTGATTGTTAGATAATGTACATTGAGGAAAAAACGTGAAGGAATAGTCGAATCCTCGACCAGGACGGGCGAATCCGATTCAACTGACAAAATGCTGAGTCGGGTACAGCCATTATTTATTTATACATATATATATATATATATATATATATATATATATATATAATGAGAAGTTCCATTTTACTCCGTATCATCGTTCTTTTCTTTACGTGTCACATTGTACTGTGAGACAATAGTGCCCATCATTACCACACTCAAAAACAACGGGCTCTGGGTGTCCATTGTGGATTTTTGAGTATACTTAACATTGCCATTCGTACCTGTACCTTATACGACTTACTCAAAAACTAGTTTTCGTTAGCATTAGTGTACAATTGGGACACAACCTGCATAAATAAGTACAAAAAAGTCTATTAAGAAATACTTCAGGAAGGTATATTTAAATGTTTCTGCCTTTCCAAAAAGGCATCCAGTACAATCTTTGTTAGGAAATTTCATTTAAGAATACAAATATGGTCCACATTTTGAGTATGTCTTGTTTATGGTTATATGTGTAAGTCTAAGACTAGTAAGTCTACTTTGTGTATAGTTAAGGTGTATTTTAGGTATAAATATTATCAAAATCAAAATCTAGTTGTGCACATTACTGTGCAAAATAATATAAATAGTAAACTATAAGTATTGTGTTAAGTACATTTAAAGTAAACAAGTATACTTGCACTTAGAAAACTCTACTAGTGGGATAGAAGAGTATATTTAGTGAACCAAGGAAGGTAGTGCAGTGGGTAGTGTTGTTGCCTCACAACAAAAGCCTGGTTTAATTGAAAAATGAAGATCATGCTGCCATGATCAAAAGAAATATCTAAAAACAAAAGACACAAAGAGATGTTTGAGATTTTTTGGATGCTTGTAATTTATTTATTCACTTCATTTATTTCATTAATTACATGTCCAACACCTGGGCCTTAAAACTGTTCAGCCATTTTTCAATGATGGCACGAATATCCGAATTCATGATTTTGTCAATGATGGGACGAATATCCGAGTTCAGAATTTTGTCAAAGATGGCACGAATATCCAAATTCAGAATTTTGTCAAAGATGGCACGAATATCCAAATTCTGAATTTTGTCAATAATGCCGTGAACATCCAGATTTTTAATATTCTCAGTGATGGTACGAATGTCCAAATTTGGGAGAGATTCTTTGATGATTTTCTCTAATTCAGCTAATAGTTTCTCAATGTCTCCCCGCAGTTTCTCAAATCCATCATCCAGTTTCTCCAGGACGGCATTAATGTCAAAATTCTGAATGGCAGCCCGAATGTCCAGATTCACGATTTTGTCACGAGCTTTCTGAATTATGCCTTGAATGTCCAAATTCTGGAGAGCTGGGACGCTTCCATCTTTTTCAATAGGCAGAGCAACAGGAAGAGACATATCCATCTTCGATACAGTCATCTAGTATTAAGAGAAAACGATATTCACATTAGAAATGACTGGAAGTTGTTCACTAACTGTACTAAACACACAAATTATGAATAACTCCTTACCGTTGGAGCTTTCATAATGATGTTCAGGGACCTCTTCGTTGGTACAGCCACAATTATGGCAACTTCCCTCTCTTTGTTTTCAGCTCTATCAACAGACATTCCAGCCAGGCGAACGGCTTTGGGTATCAGGAGGTATTCAGATGCCCTGTTAGTAGAAGGATATATGAGCACTTCTAAGAGACTTTATATATAATTTAGCTGGACACAGGATTTGTGGTTATGAATTTTCTGAATGTACCTTTTAGCATAGATGGCTACAAGGGTTACGAGCCTTGGGAGTCCGTTCCACTCCGCTTCAAAACGAGCAGCAGGGTTCGATTCATGCATTCCAGTCTCGGCCTTGATAGTTGCAGAAGATTCCTGACAATCTGCACCCCAACCAAACTTAGCCTAATAACAGTAATAATAACAATAATATTAATAATAATAATAATAATAATAATATTAATAATAATAAGAGAGAAGAGCAGTGCACATGACACAAACTATATTGTTTCAGTCTAAATACTGAGAAAGTTCATCCTCTTAGAAAGCTGCAGTACAAGGCCAGACTTACGCTGACTTTATGCCTGCTTGGCAGGACACCATCAGCACACAGCTTCCATTTATTGTCAGCAATGGATGCCAGTACAATCTGTGCTCTCGAAGTGGGCTTATCCAGGTAAGCTGCAATCTGGAATCCCAGCGCACGGTCACTCCTCACAGCACGAGCAATGATGGCAACAACAGGGGGAACAGCATCGCCAAGGAGCTTAGCCTGAAAGTGTTCAATATGCACTTTAATAATTATCACAAAGCACCTTCATTTTGTTCTGTACTGGCACTGGGAACGTAGACTGTGTACTTCGCAGCAGATTTAATCTTACCTTCCGTTGGAGGACCTCAATGCTAGAAGAGCTGCTGGCCTTTGATTTTCCTTGTGAGGCCAAGTACTGCAACAAAAGCAGAAACCTTCAGTATTCAAATCACAGCAAAGAATAGCAAACCAGTGAACAAACAAATCAGTGTATTTCACTCATTTTATATTTTTGTGTTTTTGGACTCACTCGATTCTTATGGAATTTCTCAAAGGGGATATGTGTCACATTGGCCTAGAAAGAAACGTAAAAGAGGGAAAGCAGAAAATCAAAATGAGAAAGAAATGAAAAACATTGAGCTGACTGATAAAGGATCTGATAGATCAAATATTATGAAAAGACAAATATGGTAGCTTTATTTTTAGTTCGTTTGAAGTTCTTTGATATAATGATCAGATGGCAAGAGTGGTTTGCTTTGATCTGTTTATATGTCTGAATTTTAAAACTATCGGATGTACAATGTAGTGAAAGTGCATATAGTGTACTGCACAATTCTTAACCATTAAATGCGGTGTGCTAAACACTTACCCTAGATACGTGAGCGCTGGAGGAGCTGCTGGAACTCATGCTGCTTCTACTGCTTCTGCTGCTACTGCTTCTGCTGCTTTTACTGCTTCTGCTGGAAGATGCAGACCTGCTTGAGCTGCTTGAGGAACTCATGTTTGTCAGTCCAGCCTCCAAGTATTCCCTCAGCTTCAACAGGATGGTGTTTTCTTCTTGAGGTTCAGATTCAGCCAGGTACGTCTCTGTGACAAACCTCTGAGCTAACTTCTCAGGAGCAAGGTGAACTTCAAATTCCAGCCTTTCAAACGCAGGACCATCACCTGAAGCACAAGTTGAGGAACATTTATTTTATTATTAGACTAATAGGCCTGCAGGTGCCAAACCTAGTGATATCACCACTTACCTCTTCCTACTGAAATACGAGCTGCATGCTGTCCAACAATATAGTAAAGAGGATTGTAGCCCATAAAGCCTGCGTGCCGTGAGGTGACCTCCAGGCATCCCTTGACCTGAAAGTAAGGGACGGCGCCACACAGGGACTTCTGAACTGAAGCAGGTATCAGTGGCTGAACACCAGAGGGCATTGCAGGTGCCAGAGATGCTACTCTCTCAGCCGGGAGGTCCTCGATATTTCTAGCTACAGCTACAGTCTCAAACCTGTTAGAGGAGAACAGCCATAGGTCAGCGTACATCCTGAAGACACTGAACTAGTTCTGTCTACTGAACATCTGATACACTAATTTGATATGTATTCTGGTATTTAATTTCAGAAAGAAATAATCCTTCCATTACCCGATAGCAGCTACATGATCAGGAACCGCAGCAGGCAGAACCTCTACCTTGATGATGCCCCTTGGAATGTCAGCTCTTACCCCCACTTTGCCTGGCACAACAGTGTGAACCTTTGATCTGGCCATGACAGCGGCTTGGATCAAGGCAGTGTTCACTCCAATCACTGCGAAAGCCTGCATGGCGACACTGAAAGCACAAAACAAACGTTTATGTAACTTCCTCAGAGTCTCAACTTATTAAATAACATATTTACAGGGTATCTGTGAAGGAGAACCTTGGTCTGGCCTCAGCTTGCAACTGAAGATCAGTCTTCATCAGCTTATCAAGAGTAGCGGTCTCTATGTCCTCAGGTAGAGGAGGTGCAATGACGGCTTTAACTGACGGAAGGATTTAAAGAGCAGAATGAAACAGACGTCTAAAATGAGCTTATTTAATGCTAGTATGTCATACCGATCTGAACTCTACCGTTGACATCTGCAGCAGCTACAGCAGCAGTGTAAAACCCAAGCTCCACAGGGACACCAAGAGCAGTGGGGAGGATCCGGCGCACCTCAGCTGCCAGCACAGGCTTGGCATACTGGAAGGCAATTCCAGCCTGCAAGGCCTTCACAGCCTCCTTCAGCAATTCACGTGCACGTGGTCTAGCAGCCTGTGGGTGAAATGTATGATTATGCTTTACATGCAATTATTAAAACAGATACCGGACTATTCAAAATCAGAACGCAATCAACAATATACCTGTGCTGCCTGCTCAATGGCATTGTCAATGAAGGTTTTATCAATGTTGGCAAAAGCAACTTCCTGTCCAAGGAGTTTGACATAGATGGAACCCAGTGGCTGGGTGGCTGGCATAGCCTTCCAGTTAATCAGCTGGAAAACAGATAAACAGATACAATATGTTAAATAATAAACATATGTTTAACTATATACCACTGAAATATAACGAATGCAATGCTAATAGCTTACTGCTTTCAGGGTGTGCTTTAATTTGGTAACGCGATCAGCATTCTCATCTGCAGCAGGAGTTCTCCGTAGAGCTTCCTGAAGACCCTCAGTTCTGAAACCAACCTGGTAGAGATTCAGTAATAAACAGAAAATCCAGAAACAGAGTAATCCTATGATTTAATCTGTTGACAGGAAATATTCATACCTCAAGAACATCAGCAGCAGCTCCAGCCAGGTAAGCACGTGCTTTTGCCACAACAGCTCTGGGCAAGATGGTGGCAGCATCATTGATGATGAAAGCAGTGCCAGCAGCTCCTGCCATGAAAGGAGCTTTAAAGAAAACAGATATTTTTGGTTGAAACATTCTGCACACACTCCTTATCCAGGGCAACAGAAGCAGGCAGGTTTAGCATTAAGAACGCAGTATTAGTGTTCACATTGGTATGGGGTGGAGTGCTGGTCTGGGTGGGGCATCAAACTGCAATTTGCCATGCAGCAGCCTCCTATGGTCCACTATGCCAAACCTATTTATACATATATCCTTACTAAAGTCTCACTAAAAGTCTGATCTTACTGAAACCTACACAAGTAAAGGTCCAAGTGGAGAGCAGTGCTGTGGAAGTAGCTCAGTCTTTCCAGTTTGGGGCTCAGGATTCTGAAGGCAACATTAGCTGCAGCAGCCCTGTAAATTAAGAAAATGGTAAATTCCTGCTTCGGATTTACAGCAGCAAGAATTAATCTTCAAAATTAAACAGCATTCTTACACGTTCACCAGATCAGGGGCCATGCTTCTGGTCAGAGACTTGATGTAGGTATAAGCAAAGTTGGCGACTTCCATGCTGGGCTCTTTCTCCAAAGCACCAGCAACAGTGGTCATAAGAGCCGCGGAGGGTTTGGTCTCAACCAGTGCAATACAGGCAACCATACGCACTTCAGGATGAAGAGTCTTATCCATAAAAAGCTGCAGGGCCACTGGCTGAACCTAAACACAGCAGTGAGATGATTTAGCCCCTTGAACAAAATCAACCAGAACAGGTGGGCTCACAAATAACTTCACACCTACCAACTTTGGCTCCTTCTTGGCAATGTTCCTGAGGGCCAGGATGGCATCAACCTGGACTTTAATGGGCATAGATGCACCAGCAGATCCAAATCCAGGCAGGAGCTTCATGATGGGTTTAAGGCTAGCAGGGTGGCCAGCATTGCCCAGAGCTTTCAGAGCCAGGCTAATTTCATAAGCATCAGCCCTTGAAATGGCCTCTGCAGCATGATCATGGACAGGCTGATGGCAGAATCGAAAGGTGAAATTTAGGGAATATTAATCACCAACTGAAAAATATTACTATGACTGATATTTATTATTCATATTTAAATATTTTGGTCACAGTAAATATAAAAGACTTCCTTAAGACCTCGTATATGTGCTCTCTTTTCTTTGGATTTTTCTGGAGCCCCATTTGTATTATCTGTTGTTCAGGCTTATTACAAATATGAAAGCACATACAGAAATATCACCTTCAAGAGTTCAGCAGGACAGGTAGGATCTTCAGCACAGTATTTGGCAACCATGGAACCATAGCCAAGCATAACCACTTCACGCAGCGCTGGCATGGCCTTGATTTTGGGGTTCATCGCCAGACTCTGTTCAACAGGGTACATAGTTAAAATGCTAAGAATGACACAGACCAGCCTGTAGAGTAGAATACTGGACACACTAAACGTGGTTACTTACAGCAGTGTGTTCAATAGCAGCTGGATCAGCGGTGGCCAGGTGCAAACCAAGCAGAAGGGCCTGAGTGAATTCAATGGTGGTGAACTCACCAGCCAGGAACTTCTCCTTGAGGAACCTTAATGCTGCTGGTGTACCAACAACAGGGGCTGCATCCAGGATCCATCGTCTGCCAGAACAAGGATTTCAACAATGTACAAATACAGTTGTATATTATAGAATTATTTATATATATATATATATATATATATATATATATATTCTTATTAAAAAACATTCCGGGTTATTCTACCTGTGAAGAGGTTTGGTCTTGTACTGATCCCAAATGGCCTGAATGCTTTCAAAAGTTGCAACACGCAGGAGCTGGACTAGCTGAAGAAACTTCAGTGGAGCATCCTCATGGACCATGGCAACATTGTTTGTAGCCAGATGCTGCAAGACCTCTACAATCTGGAACAGAGTAGATTTGATTACATCAGTTACACTGTTGACGGTACAGACAGACACACATCTACTTTAAGGCATTTTCTCCAATTAATATAATGACCTGTAAGATTTTACTAATGTTACTGGAAACTAATAATGGTACCTGGGCCTCTGCATTGTCGATCTTCAGAAGCTTAATGGGCGTTTGGAGAATCTCAGTGGCAAACTCGTATCTCAGAGATCCACGAGCCAAATACTGAGCACTGTTGGCAGCAATGGCCGTGTTCTGCACCTCCATTAGTGTCAGAGTTTGTCTAAAATACAGAAATACATTAATATTATTTCAAGTGTTTGAATGTTGATAAAGGATTTTAAACACCAGAGCATGTAGAACATCATCCTACTTGGCTCTCATTTCGGCTGCTCCAGTCATTGTGTTGAACAGTGAGAACTGATGGAGCTCTTCAACTGTAGCCTCAGAGACCAGAGCACCAGCATCAGTTGGCTTCATGATGTAGGTGTAGGTTGCAGTTCCAGTTAGACTCTTGAGCCTCTGTGGTGAGGATAGTCACAGTTACTGATTAGTTACAGATGGAATGCATCTTTAATCTACTTGTAAAAATCAAACCCCTCGACTCTTCTATAGCATTCAGTTTTACCTGCTGGCATTCAGCACACTTCTCAGCATAAGCCAAACCGACGTCCTTCATAACCTTCTCATGGCAGTGGGTCAAGTCTTTGGACTTTATCACAACAATCTGGTGGGTCTTTACATCTTCAGTGATCATGTAGTGGGTCTTGCAGACTCCATGAGGTCCAGCCTAATAGGATGAAATCACATTAGCAACACTAGATGGGTTGAATTTTCCACCAGGACCTTTCTGGGTAACTAGATATCTTTGCATTACCTTATTAGTACATATTGTATTATTATAATATTTAATGACATCTATCATTTTTAAACAAGCACCATCAACTATAACTATGGCCAAATCAGATTTCATAAACTGAAAAACATACAGGTCTTTCATACTATCTGCTGCCTCCTTGAGAACAGCTCTTTTATATAACTGATATTCTGTTTATAGTCGTACCTCGTGCAGCTCATAGACATTCTGGGTGTTCTTGAGGTTGAGCTGAAGGATGTTGATGATGCCTCTGTGCAGGTTCATGACTGTGGCAGACACTCCAGCAGGGGCGAACACTTTCCCTACCGCACCATTAGCATACTCAAACTTGATGGGAGTTGCAAGCTGAGCAGTCAGGGCTGCAGTGAGCTTAGAGGCAGGAGCGAAACGATCCTCTGGCCAGATGCCGGCATACTCAAAGATCTGAGGATCCGCAATCTAAAGAGAAAAAGACAAAACATGGTTTAAATGATTTAGTTATTCTGCAGTTTGTTACATTAATCTTAAATTCTTTTAGTAGAAACAGAAATTTGTATCTTTCATGGAGTGAAGAATTTCTGTACCTTCAGGAGGAAGGTATTCCGTGACTCAGCCCTAAGCAGAACCTTGCAGCTAACTTTTACGCCAGCCTTGCCCAGACCCTCTTGAGGCAGACCACCCAGGAGCTGACCCTCATACTTGTATACATAGGTCTTACCAGCAGCAAAATCTGGAACTGATGGAGCATTTCACAGTGAGTTCCTCTGTCACAGTTCTATCACAAATCTAGTCTTTAAGAAAATCACTTACCAAGGTTGGTCTGGTGACTTGCTGCATGAAGTAGAAACAATAACAATATTTTACCATCAACATCCATTCAAATATTTCCATTAGTAGTTGACTGGAGATTAAACCGTTTACAAAACTGAAGCCATTATTACCGAGTTCAGTTCATTACTTACCCACAAGGGCCACAGTCAAGGCAAGCACAACCACTCTCATGGCTGGTGGTTTGTGTTGAATCCACTGGAGGTCTGTGGTTTTATAGAAGTAATTATGCTGACTAAACAGTCTCTTAAAATGAATTATTAACTTATGCAAACAAATTCTGATGTACATAGATGTAGCCCTGATAGGCCAGTTGACACGGTTTAGGTCAGATTAACTTGAACTTTTATCATGTTGATACAAATCCAATGTCCACATTTCAGTTCCAGTAGATTTGCAGAGAAAAAGATTCTCTCATTTATATCTCTTTGTTTTCTTTTTGAAATGTTCTGTTACGTAGAAATACAACAAATATATAAATTATCCTTACTAAATTCACACAATAAACCAGGAAATTTGGTTTACCTATACCCCTGAATGGGCAACAATGGGCACTCTTGGCTGTGTATAATTTTAGGAAGTAAAAATGAGCTATTTATTATTAGTTTTTATTTTTGGAAATATAATTTCAATATCATTAATCTGAACAGAATTAGTCTTTATAATATTGAGCTGTTGTGATAAATGTATTTCATTACCTGATATTTTTGTAAACATATATCAAAACTGGCATGGCTTGTTGTTCTTTTGACAGAGTACAAGAACATACTAATATATATTTTAATTTAATATCAATATAAAATTGCTTTAAAAGTCTAATACAGTTTTATATTATAAACTGTATTGTATATAATATGAAGGATAATTTCATATACTATAATGTACTAATGCACTAAACATATATAACTATAGAAGTCTTACAGATTTGTGGTTCTGGTTGTATTATTCTATAGGACATGCTGTATAATAGAGGTGCCTATTAAAAATATTGATAAAATAGTACAGAAGTTCAAATAGCAAGATGAAAAAAAATAAATGCAATGCCATTTGAATATACTTAATAAACTGTAACATTATTGAAGAGAAATTGTACATTCCTGGAAAGAATTTGATGGTTTCTGAGAATTTGTCACTGTCCATAGAAACAAGCATCTCCAAAATGGCAATTTTAAAGAAGAGGACCAACCCTAATTTAATTCTAATGTCTGTCAATGGAACCAGACTTTTTTACAATGTTTGGCCATTTCTGTTGGTCCAGTCATCATAAAACTTTCACACAGTGTAAAGGACAGCTGCTGTGTTCAAATGATGCCTAACAGTAAAAATCCACATTTATTTATTTCATGTTTGAATGACAACCCCGGTGAGTAGTACGCCAATTAAGCTCTATAATGAGCACCAGATAACTGAGGAAAATGTCAGGCATCAGTATTGAGCAAACACTGTTACCTGTTCACTGTCTGGGCCTGTGAAGCAGAGGCAAAATAATTAGCTGGTATCAGACTTATTTTGTTTAATATAAAAGCTTAGATTTCTGTTAGGAAAGTTAAAAGGTTTACAAGTTATACATTAATGGAAATTAACCTAAGATAGGATGACCTAGGATAGGGTGACCCAGGATACTTTCTATTAGGAAACCTTCAAATGACTCTGGAATCAGTCCCAGAACGTCTGTTACTCTATCAGAATACTTTACACTGTGATTCCAACCCAACAGGAAAACACAAAATCCATATTTATTTAAACACCAGCGAGAACCAACAGAAACGTTTAATGTTTTATTTTAGCAGGGCAATTCAATCATTAAATTTAGCTGAAAATTGTGTAAAGTTTAAACCTTACCATTAGGGCTCAAATGCTAATGCTGTAGCTGGACATGAACATAAAAGGATATCCCAGAGCGTTGGAATTAGCATAACTGTAGCAGTCATATTTATAAATTTTATAAATTAAAACAAATTATTAAATAAAATGAATAAATAAAAATATTTCTGTGTAAAATATTATAACAGATCATTATTATATACAGCATATACACAGTCATACCAGAATATTAGTGCTAAATAATCATCATAGGCATAGGACACAATTACTTCATGGGACGCTCTAGAACCAAGGTGGGTGTCCCATGGGGATGCCAGAGGGGAATGTAAGCAGAACAGGCTAGCAGCTAAGCCAGCTACAAGAAGAGCAAACTAGCATCTGAGGAAGCTACAGCCAGAACACCCAAACAGATAAACAAGCTGAACAAGCAGTGAGCAGGACTATCAGTTAAAGGCAAGACAGCAGCCAGGTGGCAAAAGAGTGATGAAAAGTGTAAGGAGAGACAACACCATGAGTGAATTTTATTTTTCTTTAAAGCCTATGTATGGCTCATATGGGTACATATACTACACCCCCTCCCAAGAAAGTCTGCATGAACAGCAGTAGCAGTTTTGAAGTATTTAGAAACTCTAGATAATATTTTTATTGCTTGCTAATCTTGGCCTTTTTACCATATTCTGGAGATCCCGGAAGAAGCTGATTGTTTTGAGCAAACGTAAAGCTTTGAGTGCACAGGCTTTTAGTGTCTTCAGCACCTGTAAGACAGTGGAGGCCTGTTTACCTCTAAAGCCTCCACTAGACTGCACCAGCAACAGTGTAACTTCCACTAAACTCATGGGCACAATAATAAAATCCAGAATGTTCCAGCAGTTCTCCAAGTACTTATGTGCCCACACCATGATCTTCAACACAACATCCATCACATAAAAAAAAAAAAAAAAAAAAACAGAAAACGTCACTGAGATGCCCTGTCTGGACTGTCTGGGCTATCAGCAAGCCTATATCGAACAGCATATATGGGGTTCTGAATGATGCAGAAGAGGATGCGATACATCTGCAGGACCCAGGAATGCAGCATATACCCATCCATTCTCCAAAAGTTATAAACAACATAACATGTCACTGCAAACACAACGCTTATCATGGAGATCAGCATGGAGTACAGTGCTGTGTTTGGATTCAGAGGAAATCCATGAACATGCAGCTCAAAAAGCCAAGTACAGCATAAGGTCACAGTACGGCATATGGTCGGTTACCATGTAAAGACCTTGGTGACAAAGAAAAAATCAGTGGTGAAGCTTCACCCATAAATCGCCAATGCCACCCACCTTCTCAAAATAAATGTTATATGCAGTAAAACATATCCAGACTTGGCCAAACAGTTGGCCAAGGTGACCAGACAGAACAGACATGGGCAAACACTAACAAAGGCAGACAGACCAAGGAGACATAGAAAACACTAACAAAGGCGGACAGACCAAGGAGACATAGACAAACACTAACAAAGGCGGACAGACCAAGGAGACATAGACAAACACTAACAAAGGCGGACAGACCAAGGAGACATAGACAAACACTAACAAAGGTGGACAGACCAAGGAGACATAGACAAACACTAACAAAGGCGGACAGACCAAGGAGACATAGACAAACACTAACAAAGGCAAACAGACCAAGGAGACATAGACAAACACTAACAAAGGCAGACAGACCAAGGAGACATAGACAAACACTAACAAAGGCAGACAGACCAAGGAGACATAGACAAACACTAACAAAGGCAAACAGACCAAGGAGACATAGACAAACACTAACAAAGGTGGACAGACCAAGGAGACATAGACAAACACTAACAAAGGCAAACAGACCAAGGAGACATAGACAAACACTAACAAAGGTGATCAGACAGAACAGACATGGACAAACACTAACAAAGGCAAACAGACTGAAGAGACATAGACAAACACTGACAAGGATGGACAGATCAAAGAGACATATACAAACACTAACATGGGTGGACAGACCAAAGAGACAGACAAACACTAACAAGGGTGGACAGACAGACCAGACCTAGACATACACTAACAAAGGCGTGCAGACAGACCAGACCTAGAAAAACACTAACAAAGGTGGACAGACAAAACATACATAGACAAACACTAAGAAGGGTAGACAGATGGAACAGACATAGACAAACTCTACCAAAGGTGGACAGATCAAAGAGACATATACAAACACTAACAAGGGTGGACAGACCAAACACACATAGACAAACACTAACAAAGGTGGACAGACCAAAGAGACATAGACAAACACTAACAAAGGTGGACAGACCAAAGAGACATAGACCAACACTAACAAAGGTGGACAGACCAAAGAGACATAGACAAACACTAACAAAGGTGGACAGACCAAAGAGACATAGACCAACACTAACAAAGGTGGACAGACCAAAGAGACATAGACCAACACTAACAAAGTTGGACAGACCAAAGAGACATAGACCAACACTAACAAAGGTGGACAGGCAGAACAGACCTAGACCAACACTAAAAGATGTAAATAACATATAGAAGGGTCACAGTTTTCAAGCTGTAATGAGAAGAGTGCCAGGTTTTACAATGTACAAGACATACTGTATAGTGGTATCTATTTAGAAATGGAATGAGAAAAGTTGGAGTTAGCTCTCAGTGTAATGTAGAAAGTGTGATCAGAGTTTTTTCCCAAATGATGTGCTATTTTTTAAACTTCATTCTTTCTAAGGTGCAATGATCTGTAAGGAGGTTGAGCCAGTCCTTTATGAAGATCTATATGAAGGGTTTTATTTCTCTATTTAAGTAGTATAGTTTTTGGCAATGGTAAAGATATCAGTGGAAAGAATTTAATATGTTTGGGTACTGTCAATGATGTCCTTAAGTAGTGCTATAGTGGGCCAGACAGGGATGCCCAGGCCCAGGATCTCAGATAATTTGCCTCTGACCACAAATCCTGAATTTTAAGGGGAAAGGCCAAAGGGCATGAAAATAATGAAGTCTATTGAAGCTGGACAATGTGGGCATGTGTTCCTGTGGTTAAACCCCATTCAACACAGTCAGCCATGTTGTGGATTATATGAAGAATTTTATATTGTATTAATTTTTATTTATTGTAATTAATTTGTATTTTCTCATGACCATGTTGAAGGTACTGAGAAAATCACTAGTATATAACTGGCCAAGGCTGGTTACTCCTCTCTGAATCCAATGAAAAGGGTTTATTGTTGATTAGAAACATGGGATTGCTCCACAGCACATATGTTCTGAAGGAGAGAAACTGGAACTGATTATTTCATTGGTTTTCCACCAAGCAGTCAGAGTGGTGTTTATTGTGTTGTATTGGTATGATTTTATGGTTTTGACTATGAATGGGATACTGTTGTATCTAAATTCCTAATTCAGTTTTTTCGATATCTAACCATGGCTAGTTGGTTGGTATTATTTGGCCAGTGTTGAATGTAAAGTAGCTGGTATGGTAAATGATAATACATATATTGGGCACCAAGACCTCCCAAATGTTTAGGTTTTGGGAAAGTAGATCATTTAATTCTGGCCATTTCACCGCATATGCTACAGCTTGTACAGATGCCAGAGAGTAACTGCTGCACCATAAAAGGTCCACCTTTATTAGCATCACAGCCCCAACAGCAGCCTGGAAGTGTGCAGCGGACCAAATCACATACCTTCCATGGAGAAGATCAGACGAGGCTGGACTTGGTTCCTTATTCGCCAGTTTTCTATTCGCGGTTCCCGTTCCACCTTAAATGGTGCAGCAGTTACATTGTATCGCCTGTAGATGGCGCCGTCTGTGAGGAGTAAATTCATAATTAAAGATAGAAAACCACACACAGTGAGTGAGCTTTAAATACTGAAAAAATAGATCAGCCCGCAGCTGGTAGTAAGATGGACCACACTAGCATCACTGGCCGGCCAGGCTGATTTTATGTCCTGGTTGTAACTCACAGTTCCCTGATGGTGAATTAGGGGAATCAGGAGGAAATACAGCTGCACTGTTATACATGTACATGTTCTTTTTTATTGGATCCCCCAACATTTCCTTCTTTCTCTCTCGTTATCACTTTTCTTTTCTTCCTCACTTTTCAAGAAAAGTGAAAAATTAGGTATTGTAGTATATATATATATATATATATATATATATATATATATATATATATATATATATATATATATATATATATATATGTGTGTGTGTGTGTGTGTGTGTGTGTGTGTGTTATTATATATTACATTATTATATTATTCTTTCCTTCTTTTTCTTTCTTTCTTTCGTTTAATATCTGAAGAGTTTGTGCAGTGCTACAACAGGGAGACAGTAATTCTCTTATTAGTTCACTAGGTGGCAGCACTCTCCGCGTTTTCTTATAGAATAAGAATCGTGCGTCTACTCGTGTGTCTATCTCTACATAAATTATCTCAATCCACTGCGACTAAACCCAGCACTGCGCTGACGGTCTTTCTCTCTCTCTTACTCTCCGTTTATACCTCTGATCTTTTATGCGCTCTGTGACACGACACGCAACAGCAAGCGTCTGTGCGCACCGAATAACGCGTAGCGCGGCACTGTAGATGGCTGGAGGGTTTATGTTGTGCATTATCAGCTGAAATTAACATTAAAGCACTTCATCCTAACAGATGTACTGGTGCTGGTGATATCTGTCCTGTAAAAGTGCCATACACTTAATTTAATCAATATTGCTCTACAGTTAAATTGGAATAATTTAAACTCTTTATAGTGAAACATGCAGCGTTCCACATGCACAGACCATATACCCCACATGTTTAGAGAAGCAAATTGTATTGTATGGTGACATCATTCATCACGATATATACTGTAATATTGCACAGCCATGAAGCAAGATCGGCTTATCAGCGGTAAACCCGTGTAAACACGCTGTTTCAGAGGTGTAGCTGCAGCTGCAGGCCTGCATTCCTCCTCGTCGCCAGAGGGCGCCAGAACAAACACGCGGGTAAAATCCGACTTTGGGATTTCCGGCGGAAAGCCTTTCTCAAAAATACACGTGAACTCCGGCAAGCTGCTCAAAACAGCTCCGCAATGGATTTTGTTGAAGTGCCAGTTTCTGAGGATGCGCCCAGCAAGAAATGTAAAGTTAAAAAAGAAAAGAAGAAACAAAAACACGTCGAGGAAACAGACGACCAGCGTCCAGAGGGTCCTGAAAGTGTGGAGACCCCAGGTCCCTCACTGCCTCCCACATTCAGCCTGTCTGAGATCAAGAATAAACAGCGGAGGCAGCTCATGTTCATGAAGCTGAAGCAGGAGAAGCGCAAGGTAACTAACGACACACAGGACTGCTGGAAAATGGTCCCGGCTACTAAAGCGGTTCTTCAGGTCTCTCGTGTACATCCTAAACCTACTGCAGTTCTGTGGTGGGGTTCTGGACACAGGCAGAACCCTAATCTTGGGAACTGACCCTCTCATAGTTCTTTGGCTCATTTGACACACCTGATCAACTAATGCACTAATCAATAACCTGCTTAGCACAGTTGTGTTGAATATACGGAGCAGATGATGGGGATCCACTGACCTTAGGTGCTTTACTGTTCTGGTTCTGTTCACTGCACAGCTTTGTATTTTCTCCGATCAGGTCGAGATCTGATTTATCAGGTGTGTGTATGGGTATAATGTACATACATATGTATATGTATGTACGTGTGATTGTATTATACACATACAATTCAGATGCATCAGATCATCCAGGTCTAAACTTCCACTCCTATTTCCATAAATCCATCGTAAGAAGGATAGAAAGGTTTTTGTTTGTGCCTCTTTATTCAGTGGTCTTAATTTCCATTCCTCAGGGAATGTTAGTCGAACACACTATTGTCTCCTAGTCTATTTGGAGGTAAAGACATTTGTAAAAAGCAAACATCTGTACATCATCAAATAACTTTTGACTGAAGTTAACTGACTACCTGACATAAATAATGAGTAAGTGATAAGTGATTAAATCTAACTAAATATATTAGGCTAATACTATGACTTTCTCCCCCATTCCAGCAAAAATTGGAATTGAGAAAGAAAAGAAGAAAAGAGCGAGAAGCACTTGGTGACAAGGTATGTGAGTCATAGCTAACCTGCTGGTTCGTCTATCAGCATCCTTTCTTTTATTTCCCGTAATACAAAGGGGACCTTCAGAGTCACAGACTTGTTGGCTGATATGTAAAGATGTGTGTTGTTCTTTGCACTTGCTCCATAGGCACCGCCAAAACTTGTTCCAAAGACAATTGAGAACCAGAGAGTGTATGATGAGACCACAGTAGACCCTGAGGACGAGGAGGTATGAATCCGGAAATGATTGGAAGTAAAAATAGGCGTTGTGTGGTTTTATCCCCAGTTTAGTGATAACATCAATATGTTTGTTTGGAATGCAGGTGGCTTATGATGAAGGGACAGATGAATTCTCCGCTTACTTCAACAAACTGATAAACCCCAAAGTTCTCATCACCACGTCAGACAGACCAAGAGGAGTAAGCTCACGGTGTTATGTCATCATAATAGGGACTTAAAGCAAGAAGGATGGTGTTCTGTAGATGTGCAGATTTGATATGTAGCGTGCAGTTTGCCCTAGCTACTAAAACACGAGACTTGTTAGATTAAATCATTTTTATTTACACTAAATAACAATACTGTTCCTTCAATGAAGTTTTCAGAGACAAAATTAATCAATTTAAAGGGATATTTGCTCAGCGTTTTATACTTCTACACATGTACACATGCATGTGTGTATGAGACTTCTCTAATATCCCTGGCCTATAAGTGTGTTAAGGAAAGTCTGTTATTCGTGTAGAGATTTTTGCTGTTGCTTTTTGAGGCACGTTGTTTTTAATGAACAGCAAGATGAGGTGTTAAGTCCTCACTCAAAATGCATATCATAGTGGGTGCATGCCTGCATGTTATATACACCGTCATATCAGAATGTTAAAACCACCTTTTTGCATCTACCTTTATTGTCCATTTTATCAGCCCTACTTACCATGTAGGAGCGCTTTATAGTTCTACAATTGCAGACCCTAATCCATCTGGGGGTCTGAACACTTTGTTAGCCCCCTTTTACTGTCCAATACTGTCAATAATCAGGACCCCATAAGACCACCACAGAGCAGGTATTATTTTTGTGGTGGATCATTCCCTGCCCTGCAGTGACACTGATGTGGTGGTGATGTTGGTGTGTATTGTGCTAATGTGAGTGGATCAGACACGGCAGGGCTGCTGGAGTTTTAAACGCCTGTGTCTGCTGGACTGAGAATCGTCCACCAACCAAAACTATAACAGCGTCCCGCGACCCCTCATGAACTACTAAAGGATGACCAACACAAATTGTGCAGCAGCAGATGAGCTTTTGTTTCTGACTTCTACAAGGCGGACCAGCACGGTAGGCATGTCTAATATAGTGGACAGTGAGTGCACACAGTGTTTGGAAACTCCAGCAGCACTGCTGTCTGATCCACATGTATCAGCACAACACACTTAACACACCAACATGATGGCACTGTCACTGCAGTGCTGAGAAACATGCATCAAATGGCCCAAAAATGCTGTCTATGCCTGACTATTGAAGAACATTGTGAAAAGGGATTATCAAAGTATGCAGAGAGATGGATGGACTTCAGTCTGTAATTGTGGGATTACAAAGGGCATCTATGTGGTAAGTGGAGCTGATGAAATGGACAGTGAGTGTAGATACAAGGAGGTGGTTTTAATATTCTTATATGACCGTGCAGGTATACTGTAGAATACAGATGTAGAAATGTGTACAATGTGTATAAATCTGATTGTTGTTCTGTGTTTTCAGAGAACCGTGCGGTTTTGCGATCAGTTAGCAACAGTAATACCTAATGCACACGTGTACTACAGAAGAGGCCTTGCATTGAAGAGGGTCATTCCTCAGTGCATATCCCGAGACTTCACGTATCTAATCGTCATTAACGAGGACCGAAAAGTGCCAAGTATCCTTCACGTGGGGATTTCATGGAACCTGCATTGTTTCCTTATTTGTTATACTTTTTTTAAAGAGAAAATATCTGTACCTGCTTTATGTTTAGCTTTTATTATATAGTGTTGTGCACGGAAGTGTTCCTTAACTCAGGTTCTCAAAGATGGTATGGTTCTGTGTCACCTTCCTGATGGACCAACTGCACATTTTAAAGTCAGCAGTGTTCGGCTTCGCAAAGAAATGAAGGTTTGTTTGAGTCCAGTGGTTTGAGTCCAGGTTGAGTCCAGTGGTTCTTTTTAGGATCTTTAAAGTGTGTAAAACTGGTGGTAGCGTGCATTACATCCATTATAAGTGTACTGTGTTTCGGTTCTCTTTTACCATGGTGCAGAGAAGAGGAAAAGACCCAACTGAACACTACCCAGAGGTCATTTTGAACAACTTCACCACTAGGCTGGGGCACAGCATCGGCCGCATGTTTGCTGCACTGTTTCCTCAAGATCCACAGTTTGAAGGTCGTCAGGTTGCCACTTTTCACAACCAGCGAGACTTCATCTTCTTCAGGTTTCACAGGTATTAAATACATGCATTTAATCTGTGTGTAGGAATATTCCACAACGTCTTTCTAACAGCCTGTCATCCTTTAAGGAGAAATGAGAATCTGGTAAAACATATTCTATAATCTAGACTTATCCAGGTGTGTGTGAGAGTGTTGGTGTGTGTGTGAGAGTGTTTGTGTATGTGAGAGGTGTGTGTTGGTGTGTGTGGATTTTTTTTGTTTATAATTAATTTGTCTGTTTAAACAGACTGTTAGAAACTTTGGGTAAACCGAAGTTTTAGATTTAGGGGGATCTAAGAGCCACAAAGGTTGCCACTGTAGCCTGGAACAGACCGATTACATGCTGGCTGTAAGAGTGCCTTTCAGGTTTCGCGTTTTTACATTGTAGCAGCAGTTTGAATTTGGTAGCGCTGTAGCACTGAGTGGAACATGTAGAAGGAAGACTCCTTGATGAAATGTCTATTTCATCACTACTAAAGGCTTACACACTGCTTCATTAACCAGTTAAATGATTGTTTTACACTGCATGTCTGATTTGTATTTGGTCTGTTGTATAGATACATCTTCAAGAATGAAAAAAGAGTAGGCATTCAGGAACTAGGACCCCGCTTCACGATGAAGCTACGCTCCCTGCAGAAAGGAACATTCGACTCCAAGTTCGGGGAGTATGAATGGGTTCATAAGGTGAGTTCGGAAGTCAGTCATTTGTGGTTGTACTTTCTGTTTTGCTGCGACATTTAGAAACAGAGATTTAGATGTCATTTACTTTTAATTAACGCTGCATTTTGTGTTACAGCGTCATGAAATGGACTCCAACAGAAGGAAATTCCATCTGTAAGAATGAGAAGGATGGGAAGAAGCGTGAAAATGACATCTCTTTGGATTGTGCATATGAACTGCATTTTATCATTTCTGTAAACAAAGCTTCTCGGTGTATACGTCTCCGATAATCAGTCCTTTCTGATTAGATGAAAAATATGAGAGTCTGATTACAAAACCTGCCACAGGAAACTGGTGGCAGAACAACTGTACAGTAATTATATATTAAAATAACTCCTGTACCTGCATTGTGTTGTTGCATTTTCTTTTTGAGGGAAGCTTAAAAGCGCTACTGTATTCAGAAATGCATTTAAACACCATCATGTGGTGTTATAGTGATCTGTACTATTAAATGTAAAAAAAGTTGGAGTCACATATATCAATTTTTGTTCAGCTTTTTAAACTAGTTACGGCTAATCGTAGTTAAACATACACATTTTAAAATGACGCTCAAATTTTTGTGGACACCAGTCAGTAGAATGGGTAGTATTGCATACGGCCACTTGCCAACTCCTTATCAATCCCCATGGTTTTAGATGTCCAGCCAGCTTATATGGTTCTGATGTATAGGATGGGCAGTGGAAGCTTAGAATTTGCTTCATATCTACACCGTATCTACACATTTTAAGTTACACCTCTTTTGTTTCTACACTGTGTCCACTCACTTTCCATTCTTTTAGACACTTGTACTTTGTTACCCTGCATGATGCATGGGCATGATTTGTGCTGGTCATCCTCTAGTTCTTCATCAGTGCTCACAGGATGCTGCTGACTGAATAATTTTGGTTGGTGGACGATTCTCAGTCCAGGTAGTGACACTGAGGTGTTTAACGCTTCCAGTAGCACTGGTGTGTCTGATCCACTTACACCACCACTACTCCAGTGCTGAGAATAACCAAGCACCAAAACAATGCCTGCTCTGTGGGGGTCCTGACCATTGAAGAACAGGGTGAAGATGGGATAAAGTATGCAGAGTGACAGATGGACTGCAGTCTGTAATTGTAGAACTACAATGTTCTTCTCCATGCTAAGTAGAGTTGATAAAATGGATAATGAGTGTAGATATAAGTAGGTGTACCTAATAAAGTGTCTGGTTGTTGTATAAATATGATATAAAATGTACAATTTATACATTCTTTTTTTTGTGTTCTATAACTGTTAGTTACAATATGAAGATGTATGCACCATCATCTTCTTCCACATGTGTATAAGCTTTAGTTTTACAGTAATGGACACTGGTTTTAAGGGGGCTTCTCCAAATTAGAAACTATTAGTATATCCTAGTGCCAGTGTTTTTCTACCCTGGTCCTGGAGGCACCCTTCTAATGCAGTTCCCAACACACCTGATTCAACTTTTTTAGCTCAATAACAAGCTGTTTCAGAGTTGCAGCAGGTGTGTTACAGCAGGGAGTCCACTAAAATGTGCAGGGCCTCCAAGTTTCCTCCAGGACAAGAGTTGAGAAGCACTACCCTAGGCAATTCCTTTGGTGCCTGCTGAGAAATACAACCAGGCACCGTTACTGACGGACACTGTTTGAATACACAAGATTGTTACTTAGCAGTCCCTCCACTCCCAGTCTAACACAGTGCCCTCACTCCCCCTCCCACCCCACTCATACTCCAACATAGTGCCCTCACTCCCCCTCCCACCCCACTCATACTCCACACAGTGCCCTCACTCCCCCTCCCACCCCACTCATAGTCCAACACAATGCCCTCACTACCTCTCCTCCCATTCCCACTCCCACTCCAACACAGTCTGAAGTGCTCAGCGAGGTTTCTGCAGCCAGTCTAACTCTGCTGAACTCTGTACTACATTCTGAAAATAGAAAGAAACACAGGCAGTCGGAAAAGAAGGTTGTCCAGGACAGCGTTGGCCCTGGAGGGAAAAACAGCAGGATGAGCTGCTATGCTGGAGAGAGATTAGGAATGTCAGAGGTAAGTGTCGTGCTTTATACATGTTCTACTGTCTGGGTGCTGAAAAACTGAACCCTCTGAGATATTCGGTGGAACATGAAGCTCACAGCTTTGGCATTAATGACTGTGCTGTCACTAATCCTGTGGTCAGTGTGTGGAGCTGCACGTGTTTGTGGTGCCTGATGACCAGTGGAACTCCAGACTGAACAAAGTGTCAGTGGAAGCCGTGGACAGCTTCATCTCAGCGGGCTTCATCAGGTGAACAGGCAGGAGATGCATACGGACAATTCATCATAACCCAATCATGTCCATATCTGAGTGGTTTAATATTTGGTCCACAAAACTGATAGTTATTTTTGGGTTTTGGTTTTGTTAAAAAACTGAATCGGAACATTCCAGTTGCTACCGTTACATGCTTATTCTAGATGCAACTAGATGTAAAGTTTCACCACATTAGACCAGTCAGGTTTAAGGATGCAGATATGGTAAAGGGAGATTCCACTTTATTATATTTTTATTTCTGTATAGTTAAATTACTGATATGTAAACTGGGTCAGAGCTGACTAATGTGAAATTAGCTGGTTTTGCATTGATTATAGTGGTAGTGATAGCAACCAGATATCTGAAACCATATTTAATGGCACTAAAAGCTCCCGCATACACTGTTAGCACATAAAATGGTTACTTATACATTATGAGCATAAGTATTTAGACAGTATGTGTAAATGACATATGTAAATGATTACAATATTAAGCAACCACATACTTAACTGCACATTGTTACCTCAATTCTTTTTGCACCACACGTCTTACTGTTCATGCACATACTGTAATGTGTCTTTTGTATTTGAACTGCTGTATTTGGATCCAAAACATAACCTGGATTTTTGCTAACGACGATGCGGTTCCAGTCCATAGCAGTCCAGGTTTCTTGTTCATGACACCACTAACGACCCGATGGCAGTCTCCAGTCCATAGCAGGCCAGGTTTCTTGTTCATGACACCACTGCAAACGAAGGTGACAGTGGCTGGCTATCAGTGGCAGAACACATAATGCCAGAACTCCGCTAAGTGCTTGGAAATGGCCCAAACAAAGACAGGGGTGTGTAATAAAGGTGCCACCTGTGTCTAGATGGTGGACAAGGAAACTGTAGGAACGTGTCAGTGAATCAAATGATCCACATCAAACCACACTGAAGGATCCAGTTTACATCGGATTATACAGAGATGTTAAAAAATCTCTCAGCTTGTGTTCTACATTTCAGGGTGCATCCAGACACAAGTCTGAAAGCTGTACGCGATGAACTCGGAGCGTTACTGGGGCCAGAGAGGGTCGCTGACAGATACTGCTTTTTAAAGTGTGTTGGTAGAAGCTTGGCACTGGTAAGTAGCCGATAGTCAAAGACCAGCTGCATCTTTTAGTCTAATGATTCAGTGACATACAAGCACACATTAATCATGGCCAACAATTGATTTCATATCCGGAAAAATGTCAGATAATGTTTACACCTTGGAGGGAACATTAAACAGTCAGATTTAGTATCCATCCATCCATCCATCCATCCATTCGTCCATCCATCCGTCCGTCCATCCATCCATCCATCCATCCATCCATCCAATCTAATCTAATCTAATCTAATCTAATCTATCCTTTTTTGCTATTTAATTAAGTTGGGCTCAGGCTAACTCAGAGAACATACAGGTCAAAGGACATTTAAAATGTCACATATGGACATGAACAGAATAATAACGTGTCTGATTGTTTTGGGCTTTTTTCATTAGGTTAAAGCCAAGCAGGAGAAAGACCTAAAAGCGAAATCCTTTGCTCCACCCTACGTAAGTCATTTTGTTACTTTGCTATACTGTAGCGTATGCCTTGTCCAGCTGCTTATTTCCCATTCTCATTCTTATAACCAGTCCCCTTACCCAGAGCTCTATCTGCTGCCAGTGGAGGAACATGGCAGTAGCCTTTGCTCCAGGTCTTTAAGCCCAGACACGGTCATTTACAACGCTGACTCCCAGACAGGCTACCCTGCTAGACAAGTTTTCGCACCTGGCCAGACAAAAGAGCCTACAAAATTTCCACTAATCAAACAAGGGCCCCAGTTCTCTGTCCTTGACCAGAGTCTGGAGGATGAGAGCAGCATCAGTTCTGTGGAGGAGAGGGAGGAGGACTCTGTGGAATGTGAAGATCCCATATGGGCCGAAGCTCCTAATACATGCAGAAGCGTCCAAGAGGAGCTCAGGGCAAAGCAGAGAGGTGAGAAAGAACTGGGTAGTCATGATCCCACGTACCATGCTGGATATAGTTGCTTTGAGTTATCGAGTTAATTCAGGTTAAATTATTTCCAGTTTAATCAGGTAGACTGGGGTTCCAAGTAAACGGCAGCATGACTTTTATTTTGTAATTGCAGAAATGCTTCCCACTAAACAGAGCAACACTAAAATGGAAAAAAACGAGAAAAAGACATGTTACATAAAAGACTTTGCAAGAGATTCAGGAGTACCAGAGTCGCTGAAAGATCCAGACACTGGGATTTTCCTCCCACAAGGAAGGTAATATTAGAAAGACATATTTCCATGTGAAACATGATATCAGGCAGGGTCTTTGAGATAGCTGTGCATTTTGGCTTTATAATAGTTATGAATGGTAGAAGGTGGGGAGTTAAACATGACCCGGGTTAGTAATTAGAGATGGCAGGATACCACTTTTTTTGTTCTGATAAGGAATAAACTGACAGGAATGAAACTTGGTGGGTAAGTTTGACATTATGAGACATGCAAATGATTTAAGTTTCGGCCATGCATGTGACGTAAGCAAGGATAGGCCTTATCACTGTACCTGACTGACCCAACAGCTATGATTGCAGTGATGCCCTCCATGAGTCACCCTATTAGTGCTAGCAGCTGCATGACAAAGGACTACATTCACACAAACCATTATAACGACTGCCCTTAAAGTCAAAGACAATGGTGTCGCGCCAGACTGTCATGGAATGACTCGGAGTTCCAGCGGGTCATCTACAGTGACTAGTCCTGTGCGACAACAAACCTTTCATCCTGATGCCAATACATCATTCTTGTTTCCAATAACCAGTCCAGCATTTTCTGCTGATATCTGCCTGATATGGATACCTATTGATAACGATATGTCATCTCTCCTAATTCTATTTTGTTCTAGTGGATAGTGTCATCACAAAAATTTGAAGATATAAACAAGGTCAATCAGACTTTAGATGTGATTGGGAAGTGTTGATTGAAAGTTAAACTGACATGTTGTATTCAGGGACAACTAAGCCTTACAACGCTCTGTGTGTACTTCTCCACATACCCACAGTATGTTTAAGGCCAAAACCTAAAACCTAAACCTTAATACTATTGTACATCAATGTCTCAGGCATCAGGCTGCATTTTCACATCCATCTAGTGTAGTACACTTCTGTAAGGAAGTTTTTAAGACACTCAATATTTCAAACTGCTGGTTCCTCTTATCACCATGATGGCTGGTATGATGGACAATGTCTCTGCCTGCCATGCAGTACACAAAACACCTTTATTTGCTTGTGTAAAAAAAGTAAAATATATATATATATAGTTAGCTTATTATGGACAGTAGTGTTTACCAAAATGGCATAAATGTAAGTCAGATCTAGAATGAATAATTTCATATCTGGTGAGTCAAAAAAAAAAAAATCTAACCATTTTCTGTTATTTAGGAAATCCAAACTGTCTCACACACTGAAGCCTACCGGGAGGAAGCTGACTGAAGAGGTAAGATTGTTTTTATGTTACCTGATTCTGTTCACTCCAGTGAGGAACTAACTCCTTGTGAATATTTAAAGATCTCTCAGAAATGGGAAGTCTTGCACTTGTAAAGCCTTGCTCTTTGTAAAGACACAATGACCTTCAGTGGCTGTCTAAAATGCCACAGCCAGCAGGGGGTACTTTCCTGTCCACTGTGCAATGAACAGTCATTAAAGGCTTTACTGCAGACCTTTGTTTTTCTCTACACTGCAGGCACATGTGAGCAGTTCAGAGCCTTCAGGTCCTGTGGCGTGTGACACAACTCCCGGTGCTCCCCTGGCTGTACATATGCCAAAAACTCATGCAACTTTGTCCAACAGTATGTCATCACCAGTGTCCGACACTGAACTCATTATTCCTTATGCATTAACAGGTTACAGAAAATGAAATCTGGTTTCTCTGTAGGAGATGAGCTGCTGAAGGAACTCAGGCTGGTCAAAGAACAGAGACAACAGCTAGAAAGAACGAGACAAGAGCTTCTAAGAAAGGGCAAGGATCTTTTGGCTCTAAACAGACACCGCAGGAACCAAGGTATGCTCCTGGTGTATATGTATAACAGGGACACTGTGGACCAAATTAAATGTGTAACATGCTTACCTGTCTCCTGTAGCCACAATAGTATTGAGAGCGAGATTTTCTGATTAAGAAAATCCAGGTAGGGATGCACCCCTGAATCTGAGGAATCTAGAGAGATTCTGTAAGGAAGAATGGTCTCAAGGTGCTGGCCATGTGTTCTCAAATCTCTTCAAGCATTGTAGGACAGGCAATACAGTGGGGTTGTGCAATGTATTCAATGAAAAGATTTTTCCAGATATTGTTATTTTAGTAAAGGTTGGAATTTACTAACATATTTTGGTTTGTTTAATTTCTTTAGTTTTTTTTATTGTAAGGAAGAAATTAAGACTTTTACACCTCTCCCTCCACATAGCACGAGACAAGTGGAAGAGAAAGTATTTCAACACCAAGAAGGCCACAGCACCATTGGAGGAAACCCTGAAAAGTTTTCGTCAGGAACTGGAGACATTTTATGACAAACTGTTTCAACAACTGCAAGCTCGAGATGGAAGAAACAGGCAAAGACGAGCAGGGAATCCTTCAAGCACAAAGGTCAGCTCTACAACTTGCTGTCTACAAGCCTAGCTTGCCTTTCAGTAGAGGTAGACCAAAGGCTACTTCATGGCTAAGTAAATTTTAAAGTTTGGCTTGAGAGTTCGATACTATACTTTACCTGGACCGTTAATGAATTGTGCATGTTTATCATTCCCAGAACGATCTTATAATCCAGATTATGACTGAGAGCTGTGAAATAGATAACTTGAAGAAAAATCTGGATGATGCCAAAATGAAACTTGCCACAGAAATCAAGGTATGGAATATTCATCATAACTCATCAGTAGTAAGCTACATTAAGACTTGGCTTGTAATATTATCCTACAGTGGGGTGCGAAAGTTTGGGCAGTGTTGTTAATTCTCCTGATTTACCTTTATAAAGCATTGATTGTTTGGATAAAAAAAAATGCGTTAAATATATCATATAGGGGACAAACACAGTGATATTTGAGAAGTGAAATTAAGTTTATATGATTTACAGAAAGTGTGCAATAATTGTCTAAACAAAAGTAGGCAGGTGCATAAATTTGGGCACTGTTGTCATTTTATTGATTTCAAAACCTTTGGAACTAATTAATGTACCCCAAAGTTGGTTTGGTAAGTTCAGTGACCCTTGACCTCCATACACAGGTGACTCCAATTAAAGGAGGATCTACTAAATATTGAGTCAAGGGTTTTTTTTGGTGCCCAAATTTATGCATATATTTAACGCAATTTTATTATCCAAACAGTCAATGCTTTATAAAGGTAAATCAGGAAAATTAACAACGCTGCCCAAACCTTCGCACCCCACTGTATATCTGGTTGGGATTTGTTTTTCTTGTTTTAAGTAATTTAGTAAGTCAGAGTTTCATACAACATCTCAGAAATTATCAGCCAGTATAGTAAACAAAATCTATCTTACAAAAATCACTTAAAACAAGTAAGAAATTTCTGTAAATAAGTCAAATAAACTTAAAATGAGCTTACAACAATCTCAAAATGGGAATATTAATATAAACTAGATATAATATTGACTGGCCAAGAGATATAATATTTGCAGTGTATAACCACATTTTTTGCGGTGATGTTTTATTGTGTTTATACATTTACTTCTAGCTGAGGAAGCAGGCGGCCACAGAGCTGCGAGCCCTGAAGGCAGAACTGATGCAGAAGAAGTCTCAGTGCTCATACACTGGTCCTCTTTTAGGTGCCACTGACCTCGGATCACAGATTAGCACTTGAAGACCTGCTTTCCTCATAACTAGATAGTGTTGCTCTATGGCAACAGGTACTTCTGTTCATGTTGTTCTTTTTCTGGATTTTTTTTTAGGAAAATTAAAACTTGTCACATGGTTTATAACACGGATGATAATGGAACGAATATTACAATAAAAATCATAATATTCAGTTTTAGATATTCTGAGTTTTAGAACAGACAAAAAACAACCAATAGTACTAGCATTTTACCAACATTTGAATAATTCAAATACAGTGATCTTAAAAAAGCAATAATAATATTATATAATAATAATAATATAATAAAATTAATAAGTTAAGGAATAATGATATCCCCAATATATATTTAGAAAAGCATATTGTGACATAACTGTTCTAGTTAGTGAGGCTAAACCCTCGGAAAGTCAATTTAATATTTATCCACAATAACCAGTTTAGTAACTAACTAATATATATATATATATTTTTTTTTTTTTTGAAAGAACATGCATGGACAGTTACAAGATCTCTTTCATAAATTAAAGCACTTTAGATGCTACAGGATTTTAATTACATGGTAAAACATAATTGTTGCCATATGGCAACAGCATTCAACAGTGGAATGTGGGAGTGCATATAGTGGAAGTAATGAAATCCAGCACTGAACACTGCCATCTTAACAGCCTGCATACACCCCAACAATACAAGACCTGGTAGACCACAAAAACTGCATAATCAGATAAACAGTTTCACCTTTGCAGGAGGTGGGGGGGAATCAAGTGCCACTCTTGCTTCCAATTTCAATACATCCATAGCCATCCTTCTCTGAGAAGACATCTGAACACTGGGAGGCTGAAAGAACGTGTCGCTGTCAAGAAGCCCTCCCTAAGACAAGCTTGAAAGCAACTTCATGCAAGACTGAACTTCGGAGTTATAGAAAAACTGAAACAGATTTCCTGAAAAAAACGGACGGTGTACTGAAGGTTGTAGGTCACACATCCCAGTGCTAATTGGGCAAGAAACCCCCTGGACAGGCCACCAGTCCATCACAGGGCACGCACACACAGGCAATTTAGCACCTCCAGTTCACCTACATTCTTTTAGCTGTGAGAGGAATCAGACCCACCTGCTACCCATCGCACCACAAAGCTTTCTGTGTCATTTTGAGTTAAATAAATGATTTCTCTGCTTATTGCTGATGAAAACTGATTACAGTGTACTTTAAGGTCATTTGGAAAATAATTTTAATCGATGGAGGCGGCCTCCAACTTTTGAAGTTCAGTGCTGTGCTATTCCTACCAAACCAGAACTTCTCTGTTCAGTTACAATACTGTAGAATCTGTACTGCCAGATATTTCAGCAACCCTGATTGTGAAACATCTTACCATATGAAACCTGGCAAGCTTTAATGGTTGTACTAAAATTCATAATACAGAAAGAGGGCTATGAATAAATACAGTGCAAAATATTATTTAAACAAACACACTTTTTTTTTGTTGTTTTTTATTAACCAAAAATTGCAAACATTGTGTTTTGAATAAATCTCTCATCTCTTCTACCTTTAGACCTGAGATCAAGTTGTACATTTGGTTGTGGGCTTTAAGAGACCATTAAAGGTGGTTTCTGTTGATTAGGTATGAGGGCATTCCACATATCAGCACTTTGTTGCTTGGCGACCGGGTTATCGCTGTAGTCAAGGAGGTTTCCATTCCACATGCCAATCCCCCTCAAACCCTGCTGTTTCACATAGGCAGCCTTCAGGGAGATACTCTCCGGATCATCATACCACACCTGGTGGATTTTCCCATCTTTATCCTGTGTAGTTGAATTGAGGAACATCATAAACTCCAATTATTACACTTAATTCATTGTACCTTTACTAAAGGTAAAACTTTTGTTGCAACAGACCTTGTAATTATAGCGAGGAGCCAGCTGGATCTCATCCCATAGCCTCCCAGACATGGAGCTGTTGATCTGTTTCATCATGGTCTTATAAGGTATTTGCTTTCCAGACGCATCACTGCAGGGAGCCCCTCTAAAAGGCACTTTAGGAATTGTGCAAATTCCATCCTGAGAGAGCAACAGTGGTAGTTGTATTGGTCTAATTCCCTTACATGTTCAATTATAATGACCAATACTGGCCAGTCCAGGTAGCAGACCACTATAATGACACACTTATCATCAAAAGAATAGTTGCACCCAGAAGGAAGTGTTGAATTGCAAAGCTTTGGGGAGGAAGATGAAGTTACATTTATACTGATATGGCCAATATTTATTGAGCTACACATACAGAAGTAGTGTCTCTCAGTGTTGGGTCAACATGTTTGGTGGGGAAACATGCCAGACGTCTCGACATGGAGGTGTAAAGATTCCTGTGATAATCCATCCTATGCAGCTTGAACACTCTCTAGGGGTGGAGGCGTGGTGACCCCCAGGCCTTCTGGACATGTGATGCATGACAACAAATTATTTATCTTGGCGCTGACCACGGTTCCTCTACACAAGGATTCATTGATTGTCTTCAAGACAAAAGTGGGACTCGTCACTAAAGATGACCCGCTGCCATTCATTACTCCATGACAGTCTGGAACGACACCATTGCGGTCTATGCCAGTGTTGATGTGGTGTTAAAGGTAGTCATCATAACGGTCTGCAAATGGTGCTGGCACTACCAGAATGACTGCTCACTAAATGTCGACAATTGTGGCTGTTGGGTCGATCAGGTACAGTGGAGGACCATCCTTGCTTATGTCACATGCGTGGCCGAGAGTAAAACTCGAATCGTAAACAATGTCAAAGCCCACCAAGTTCCATTCGGGTTGGTTGATTCCTTCTGGGTGCAACTATTTGTGCAACTACTCTTTTTTTTTTTTTACCTGTGAGAAGTTTAGGCACACATAGTCATATCCATACCATGGAACACCCATCACTAGTTTCTTTGGATCAATTTCCATCTTGATGTATTCATCATATGCTGCAAGACAAAAAAAGATTTTACACGTTATCCAAGTACAACACACTACTAGTTAGCAACACCGAGGGTCACTGAAATTCTAAGGCTGCACAGCAGTCCTTCAATACCAAACCTGTTACCTGATAATGACTGATTGAAAGGTGAGTTTGCCATAGCGATGCAGTCCCCCCAGATTTGACTCTGTTCGTCGTAAGACATTACAAAAAGAAGGTCACAGGCGTCTGCAATCGCAGTGTAGTCATAGCAGCGCTTATCAATGCACTTGGGTGACCAAGCCACATCAAAGGACACCTACGTTTTAACATGAGGAACACGAAAAGTTAGTGGGTAAATTTCCAGTCAATACTGAAAACTATGCAACAGGGCTTCTGTCCATGATTTAACCAGCAATCTACCTGAGAGCCTGGAATTTCTCTGTGGAACATATCTGTGGTCTCCTTCACAAGAGCTGTCAAGGCGTAGTACTCAGGCGAGGACTCCTCCACAGCCTGCTCAATGTCGATGTTTATGCCATCCAGAAACTGGCTCTTAGCCAAATTGACCTTTGCTTTGATCCAAGTGGTCCTATTGGCTTCATCCACCACGTCTGAAAGCGGCACATCTCCTGTGAAAGAAATGTGCACAGTTTGATCATGAATAACACTTCTGTGCAGACTGCTCTTAGAAATCAGTTGCGGTTTTACAAACTGTGTTCACTACCTTTCAAAACAAGACGTGCTCCTTTGGAATGAGCAAAACACATCAGCTCGGCGTCATACTTCCCAAAGGCAGCAACTGTGGTCACTTTTGACCAGTCATAGGATTTCCACGCTTTACCGCCAACATCAAACACGAAAACCTGTAAGAAGCAGAATATACCTGGTAAATGGGGACATATTTAAAATACACCATATGCCCATCCATCCATCCATCCATCCCTCCCTCCCACACCCACTCCTTTTTACTTGGTGAATACTGATGCACTTACACAAGCATTCAGTTATGAACACATCTTGTATATTGTCCATAGAAAAGCATTGTCAATAGAATGGGATGGTCTGGTGCAGCTGCACATGATGCTATAGGTCACCATGCCCAATGCCAAGCATTGGAGAGTTAGAACTGAGGGGTACAAAGCCCCAACACTGGGCTGTAGAGCAGAAGAACTGTGTTGTAGAGTGATGGAGCATCATCCAGCATCTTTGAACAAGCTGGAGTGGCATCTTCAGAACTTTTCATGCAACATCAGAACCTGATCTCACTAATGTTACCATGCCTAAATCCAATAAAATTCTCACAGCAATGTCGCAACATCTAATGTTAAACCCTCCAAAAACAGTCTCTAGATTAATACCCTTTATTTCAGAAGAAATGATGGACGTGTCTACAAACTTTATTGTATAATGCATATCAAACTCTCCATGACATCATCTGATGAGCTTTTATGTACAACATCTTATACATTTTGTTAAATCACACATGCATTAACTTTAGCACCTGTTGGTGCCATTTTAACTTCACTCTTTCTTTGGAGATGCAGTATACAGGTAACACACAGGTAACACCTGTAACAAGTTGAAAATCTTTGCATTACAGGCTTTAGGTGCAACATTTGAACTGTACATGCAATATCATATTTTTTGAGTGTGTGGTGTTTAAACCATGCAAACGTTTCCACAACAAACACACACGTACAACTATGTTTTGGGGTTATTTTGTACAATTCCCTGCCCTCACCTAACTGTGACATAAGGAGGTATGTTGCTCTCTCACTAATGTGTCTAAATTAAAAAAATAATAATAATAATAAATATATTTTTTGCAGCAGATCCAAAAACATGCAATCAGGTGAACTGGAGATGCTAAATTCTAAAAACTTTATTCATACTCAAAGTGTGAGTATGTGAGTGAATGGGTGTCTGCCTGCCTTGTGACGGACTGGCAGCCTGTCCAAGGTGTTTCCTGCCTTCTGCCCAGCGAGCGCTGGGATAGGCTCCAGCATCCCCCAAATCTTTTATGCATGTCCACTGGCTCACAACTGCTGACAACTGTAGGACCAGTTATTAAAAACTGCTGATGCCACTCTTTTGTTGTCTCCATTCCCTGGCGCAGATTAAGTTCATGATCCATCTTTGCAGGACTACATGGTGTGATTACTTACAATTGATAAGACCAAGGAGATGGCCACTGATTTTCCCCACCTTGTAACCCTTCAATGTATAAATGGACGGGCTGCAGAGAGAGTTAGCACTTACAAGTTCTTGGGAAGAATTTTTTTAAGAGACGTTTTAATCTGAGGACGTCACAGAGGCCAGCTCAAGTCTTACTCTTCAACTCAGAGGTTTTTATTACTTCTTATTGTTTCGAAATGACTGGGTCTTCCACAGAGATCTTTGACTGTATTGCACAGGTAAACAACACAACACTGAAGAACGGGGCCTCTATGAGACTATTAATGATTCACTGCGTGCTATTCATTTTACTTTTGTGGAATCTTGTGGAACTGTCGTTAAAGCCTGAAGGCATCAGGCTACTAAATGAGCACTCACATTAATTAAATGGACACCGGGATTATTTCTGTCGACTGTAGGTACTTGAAATCAGTTGTCGTTGTTTACCTGTGTGTCCACTGTGAATCGCCCCCCGAGGATGAATTTAACTGGAATTCATTTTAATTTAACAAGGTAAGTGTGACTTTACCTGCTATTTGGTGCTGCTACTTTCTATTCATTGTAATTACAGTCCGAGGTGAAACTGCGCAGGTCTACCTTTACAGAAACTCAGCCTGCAACACTTCAGGTCAATAACGTGACGAGCAGCGCAGCTCCCTTCTCAACTCACCTCCAGCTCGCGCTCATGCTGGATGGGGTGACAGAGCTCCTCTCGCGCGCACGGGCAAACAGCCGCTGATCCAGCAGCTGAGAGACTCAAGACCACGACGAGAAACACGGAGAGACACATTGAGCATTTCCAGCTCAGCAGGCCATAAAAAGAGCTCTCCAGCAGACACAAATCACGAGACAACCAAAGATCTCGATACTTCCTCAGTACGGCGCGCGGGAGGGACAACTCACCGGGAATTAGGCTGAAGAGGCTTTGTAGTCGAAGAGGCTGCAGTTACAGCCCTGGTCCTGTAGATGGCGCGCTGAGAATACATCATCTACACGGAAGGAAGACTCCACATTTCACTGCGGATGTACAGTATTTCAGAGCGCTTTATAATATAAAGACGGTCAAGTGAGAAAACTGTAAACAGAAAATGGATATATACTAAAAAATAAACCTGGAAAGAGATACTTCAGCTTTGTTTGGCAATGGACTGGGTTCTCAGTGCAAGTTTCCAAATGTGGCCTTAATGGGTTGAATCTGGGTTTAAGTCTGTGCAGTAATGGATGGCAATGCTGGTGTCACTGACCAGCGGTGTTCGGCTTCGTTAACGTTGAAGGGTTATGTTTTTGCACACCGTGTTCAACTAACTAACTCTTCATCCACACATAGCCCCAGGGCCCATGGAGCCCCTTGTTTGAAATGGTAATTATTTTTAATAAAGCATGTCCACAAATTAATTTAGGCCCATACGTTTATATATTTTACTCACTTACAGTTCAAATGATCTACATTGTTTTATCCCTCTCACTCTGTACATATGTATATTATATTTTTACTAGATCTGTTTTTTTTTACTGATCCACTGTCCGTAAATGACATAGTGTAATCTGGCATTGCTTGTTATGTTTACTTTCTGCACGTTATATGTAAATAATACTATATTTTGCACTTCTGGTTAGATGCTAACTGCATTTCATTGGCTCTGTACCTGTACTCTGCACAATGACAATTTCACCTTAGGGGTTCTGTATTCATCTAATGCTACTCCTTCAATCAACTAAAGCAATAGTCAATATAAAGAATTAGACATGCGTTTGATCTTACAAACAAAAAGCTAATAATCCCTACCTCTGTTGTAAACATGCCTACTTGCCACCCGCTGTGGTGCCTAAGGAGTTACTAGAGTCTTTCCAGTTTAAAGACCAGGAAAACCTCTAATGTTCTGAAAGTAGGACAAGCTGTTAAAAAAGAAACTAGGAGAAGGTGCAGATACTTTGGGTGCAGCTATTTCTTTTTACCACCGGTTGGCTAATGCGGAAAGAGGCAGATGTCTGATGCTACAGGAAGCCAAATATCACATTTGTATTTGTCAAACCTACCCACCAAGTTATATTCATGTCAGTTGATTTCTTCTGGGTGCAACTATTTCTGTGGATATTCTTTTGATGATGAGTGTAAATCATATGTTCTTGTGTCACCTGAGCTCAAATCATTTAATCCTATTAGGCTGGACCTCATGGAGTCTGCAAGTGAGGATGAGAGGATCCATCAGTTTGCTGTGACACTAGAGGTCTAACTTACTGGTATTCTGAGGATTTTTTGTTTTTGGAAATTGTTTTTTTTTGCCATTTGAATGTCCTCTGGGCTTTTGAATTTTTGAGCTTCTGCTTTGTTTTTTGAGAACTTCTGGGTGTTTTGACCCTTTTGTGTTTTTACATATTGGAAATTTTTGTGTTTTGAATAAATCCTACCTGAATGGATCCTATCCCTGTGTCTGAGCACCCCTCATTACACCCAGGTACCATTATCCATCACAAACCATTAATGTACTGTACACTAAATCTCTCTTTGTTCATATGTGTTTAAGGAACATGTTAGAAGTGACAATGTTTTCATGGTTAGGAATTCAAGCCTTACACACTGTTTTAGATTGTAGAGATCTTACAGCAGCTGGTGGCAAACAATGTGGCCATGCTCCATCAAGATGCTCCACTGAAATTTGTTTAACTAGTCCAGCTCTTGCGTGTTGCTACCTTGGAGAACATTAATGCCATTTGGGCTCAGTATAAGACAAAACCTTTTCACAGGTAATGTGCTTTTGGATATTCCAATAAAATTAAAATACAGCATTGTTTGTGCATTTCTTAAGTCTTTATTTTGGCAGACAATGGATTCTTGATGCAGTCCCTGTTGTTGGTGTACCAGTAACTTTAAGATTCATCAAAGAAAAGGCCCATGCTGACGAGTTCACCATCCCACAATTGACTCAGGCCCTTTTGGTTGGTTTGCACTGAGCCACTGCTGATCCAGATGCTATTCAGCAAACTGCTGTAAATAGATATTTACCCCAAGTAAAGTATCACAAAGCAGAAGACTTTTAAACAGTGTCTAGCACCAAAATCAAGGCTATTCCATTTCTGCGTGAGGTGGTCATGCTTGGCTGTGGTTCCATGACTGCTAAGTACTGTTTCCACCTGCTCTGCTCTGCTAGTAATGTCATCACTGCAATGTAATATAAATGCGTGAGCATGAACATTTATTTGATTGTTTTTTACTCATTTTATTAGTCAAGGCTGTGATTACACCTCCTCTTCCTGAACAACCACATACAGCTACCCTTAATCAGCTGATAAAGACTGATTTTTATTTGCAAGCTACATCTAGACCAAGGTTCCCCTTTACAGATAAAATTAGCAGATCTTGCAGCATGAGAGAATTGTATTAACAGATTCTTCTTGTTTTGAGTGTTGCCATACAAAACTTTGCTGAGATTGGAGTGAACACTGCCTTGATCCAGGCTGCAGTAATGGCCAGAGGAAAAATCCACACCGTGGCACAAAGAAAAATTGACTACAAGAGCTGATCTGCCAAGGGGCAACATCAAAGTGCAGGTTCTAAAAAACTACATTATATATGCAAAAGTAAGAGGCAGACAAACCCAATGAAAACCTTGGGTCGTGTGGTGTTCTCCCCTGGAATTCAAAAATTCCATAAGGACCAGGTAAATTCTAGAAACATATTTAATAATGTTGTTGTTGTTGTAGTAAACATGTAAAGTGTTACAGGGCTGATGATGGGGATGATTGAGGCTGATTGAGGTCAGTGTCGTTGTGAGAGCTCCACATGTAAGGAATAATTTTTTGGTTGTGACATTGTGCAGTTTACTCTGTTTGTAAATTTAACTAACTATTTAATTTTTAAAATACAAGATGACCATGTCAAAACTGGCTGTGCCTCTTCCCATTGCCCTGCCCATTGAAAAAGAGGAAAGAATTCCAGCTCTTTATGTGGACATTCTTAGCACTGTTCAGAACCTGGACATTCCTGATACTGTTCAGAATTCAGATGTTAATGCCATTAGTGAGAAACTGGAGAAAGTATTCAAGAAGCTGCAGAATGAAATAGAGAATTATAAGAATGATAAGAATGAATATCTCCCAGAATCGGTCATTCGCACCATGATTCAGCAGCTTGACATTCAAGGCATCATTGAAAAACTGCTGAATGCTATTCAGGCCCAAATCTAACTAATCTGATCACAAGTAAATACATGACTGAAAAACACAACTGTTTTGCGTATTTGTGCTGCACCTAATGATTTATGTGTTTTGAAAGACTTCATGTCTTTATTTTGCTAACATTAGCAGTGAAATGCACTGATAGATTAACAGGTCCTTATATGTTTAATTTTAACGAAGGGGGTGCAGCGGGTAGCACTGTCCCCTTATAGCAAGAAGTGGCTGTATGATTCCTTGGTAGACAGTGAGTGCTGGGACAGGCTCCAGTACCGCCACCCCTCACCCCTATGACCTATATGATGATAACTCAATGTATAGTAATAAGAGATGAAAAAAAAAAAAAATCCACAAATGACATCCTGCGGCGCACGTTAACGCATGTTGTTAGCCTATCTTGAATGTTGTCCATTGAGACAATACTTCCCTTCTCTCTTACAAACGTTGCCAGGGGTTGCCTTACTGAGAGGTTGTGTAGTCACTAAGTGTCACTTGACTTGATAATACCACCCCAGCAGAGATGTATGCCACTTGTAGAAAATGTCATGTAAAAAGTAGAGAATCTTTACCCTGCAAATTGGCTGAAAATCTGTATACTGCCATTGTGTGTGTGTGTGCTGTAAATGTGTTACAGAGGATGAAATTATTTCATGCCAGCTGGTCATGTGTGTACATATTACTGAGTGTAGTATATAAGACACTTATCGCTTTAACGTCATTTCTTCGTTCGAGAAACCAGTTTCTGTCTTTGTTTTATCCCAATCAATATTTGTAGTAGACAGCTTTAGTTTTAATTAAGTGTAAAGTTATAATAGTTTCAGACACTTAAAGAAGCAATATGTAAATTTTTGGTTTAAGAGATATCTCATGAAGTTAGTGTTCTAACTAGCTGTTTAAAAAAAATATTAAAAAATTATTAAGATTTATAGATATTTATAGATAATTATAGATATTTATGGTTACATTTATAATTATGAGTGCAGTATATTTCCATTATATTTTGGTCAAGTCAATTTTTTAAACATTGGTACTAGACATCACCCTGCCGATGATGTAGTGTAAAAAGTAAAGTAATAAAACAGAATGATTGGTTTTATTAAATATCCATTTTACTGGTAAGTAATTGTGGCCATATCTAGAGGCGTCTGCAAAAGTTTGGGCAATCCTGGTAAAGCTGTGGTTTTGTTGTACAATTCATAAACATAAGACACTTCTGCAAAGATCATCTACACAGAACACACTTCTGCAAAATTACTCATCAGAATCAGAAGCAGGTTTATTGGCCAAGTATGTTGACACAAACAAGGAATTTGGTTTCGACAGTTCATGTCTCTTTAATACTGTGTCTATGTACACATAACTAAGTGACAGTCCACATATACACAATAAATACAGACATTGCATAATATACAATCCACACGGTATACACAATATAGAAGCAATAAGCAAACTATATGGACAAATAGTATACAGTTTACACATTATTTATAATCACAATATAATAAATAAGCACAGACAGAAACCAATGGTTTTCATTGTTCCTCCAGTTATGTAGGAACAAGAGTAACTATGGTCCAGTTACAGGTCAGCTGTGTATGAAGGTGATGACCTGAGGTAAGAAGCTGTTTCTGTATTACTGTTCATCTAGTATATGAAAAAGACATATAATGTAGCACATTCAAAATGTATGGCACATTTATAAGGTATTGTCTTATTTATTCCGGAGTGAAAATGCAGCACATGAATGGAGTGCAATGAAACTGGCAGAAATGTGTAGAGCATGTGTTAAATTTTTTACTTTCCAGCAAACTATGTGGTTTCAGATAAATATATCATAATGGTTATGAAACAGCACACAATTAAATCCCCTTCATATGAATCGTCTTCATCACAGGAGCTTATCTGTGTAATTTTGTTCCAATAAACAAGTACAAGTAGTGCAGTTATTTCATTCTCTTCCTCCAACAGTGCACATGAATAAGAAGATGAAATAAAGTCATTTGGCACTACTGATGTAATGATGCAAACAGGCACTGATGCGAACATGCAAACACAAAGTCCAGAGAACAGCACTGAAGGTTAGGTCACCCTATCCTAAGTCATGACTGGTCATCTCTTCTCAGGCCTTTCATATCTCCATTAATGTATAACTTGCAATGATAACTTGTTTTGTAAAGTATTTTTGTTTAGTGTGAGCTCCTATGAAATATTTAGAATTCAACTTAGAAGTTCCAAAAAATTCACCACAACTGGATAATTTGTTGTTATTGATGTATTAGACAGCTTCTGTTTTTCATAAACAAAAACACATACAGGACTCACATTTACACACATGCTTATGCTGTAACACATTGTCAATCAACAATGGAGTCAGGTGAAATTTTTAACTAGTTTTAACTAATTATATTTAAAATAATTTTTAACTCCTATTTTTTAACTAGTATTTTAGGAATATTTTAAATAAGTATTTCAATGTTGTATATATATATATATATATATATATGCTTGTCACACTTAAATGTTTCAGATAATCAAGAACATTTAAATATTAGTCAAAGACAACACAAGTAAACATAAAATGCAGTTTTTAAAGGAAGGTTTTTTTTTTGTTAAGCCTGCCTGACACAGCACAGTAGACTAACAGATACTCAAAAGCTACACATCATGCCAAGATAGAAATTCAGGAACAAATGATAAATAAAGTAATTGAGCTCTGTTAGTCTGGAAAAGTTTATAAAGCCATTTTTAAACTTATGGGACTCATAGTGGGAGCCATTATCCACAAATGGCGAAAACGTGGAACAGTGGTAAACCTTCCCAAGAGTGGCCAGCCGACCAAAATTACCCCAAGAGCGCAGCGATGACTCAGCCAAGAGGCCACAAAAGACCCTATAACAACATCCAAGGAACTGCAGGCCTTACTTGCCTCAGTTAAGGTCAGCGTCCATGACTCCACCATAAAAAAGAGACTAGGCAAAAATGCCCTGCATGGCAGAGTGCCAAGACGAAAAGAACATTAATAACAGCTTCGGTTTTGCAACAGGACAATGATCCAAAACACACCAGCAAGTCCACCTCTGAATGGCTGAAGAAAAACAACATGTTTCTGCAAAGACGAGTGTGCCAAAATTCTCCACAGTGCTGTGAAAGACTCATTTCAAGTTACCGCAAACACTTGATTGCAGTTGTTTCTGCTAAGGGTGGTCAGTTATTAGGAGTGGACAAACACTTTTTCACACAGGGCCATGTAGGTTTGGAACACGTCATGCAATTTTCATTTATACTTGAAAACAGCACAAAGGTTCACAGTGGCTGTTGTCGCACCACAGCAAGAAGGGCCTGGGTTTGATTCCCAAACTGGGTGTCCAGGGTCCTTTCTGTGTGGAGTTTGTGGCTGTGTAGATGTTAAATTACCCCAGGTAGTGTATGACACCGTATATGCCTGTGTGTGGGCCTTGTGATGGAAAGGTGACCTGTGCAGGGTGTTTCTAGCCATCTGCCTAGTTAGCAGTGGCATAGGCTTCAGCACCCCCTGCTAATGCTGTTATGCTAACACATTCTAGCGTCAACTGCTATCAGTCACACCGGAGAATCAGTGTTTACTATCTTGACAGTAACCGGCATAACAAAACAAGAATCCGCAGGTTTGACAAGTGATTTATATACTTGCCTAAAAGACACGATACACACATTTTGGAATTGTGTGACTGAATCGATGAATGTGGCTAGATTTTACCACCTCTCCTACTAGGACATGCACTGTCTCCTCTCTGTGTTGCTCGTCCTCTCCATCCTCTCTCTCTACTGTTAGCAGTACCTGACCAGCTCACTGGCTTTACTTTTCAGATCTGCATCAGGCTGTAACAAGGAAGAATGAAAGGTACGCTACTAATCTGTAATAAACGTGAAGTGTTTTATATGTTGTATGTCTTTTAATTAAACTCAAGAGAATGTATTTTCTGAGTAGCTGACTTTGCTGTTCAGCATAACAGGCTTAGCCTTGGCTACCATACATAGCTAGCTATGCATCCAGCTAACACTGACAGAGTTGTAGAAATCCACGAGCTGGTTTATGATTTGTAAACATTAGCTAATAAACTTATAGTGTAGGCCTCGACACTGCTTGCCATTCCCAAAGTTACGCATTCTGTTCGTCTTGCACTTGTTCAGTGTCCTTAACCTGGCGACCTGCGTGAGTGTTGAGCCTGGGGTGAAGTGGGCATGGCAGACAATACTCTCATGTATTTGAACTGCAGCACCTATTTTAACCGCTTGCTGTCAGTATTACATGTAATACCCGTAAAGGTCCAATTTATAAAAATTTGGGCAGACAAAGTGCCTGTCGTTGTCCTTTCAGGAGAATAGCAAACAAAAATACAGGAAATAGTTAAGTGTAACTAATGCTGATTTATTGTATCAGTTTAGAAAGACACCAAATGAATTTTAGCTGGACATGTACCAGTACATTTTTGTATGTAATAATAAATATTACAAACAGGTGACACGAGACAAACAAATCAGAGAGCAAATCTACTGGAACTGAAATGTGGACATTGGATTTGTATCAACATGATAAAAGTTCAAGTTAATCTGACCTAAACCGTGTCAACTGGCCTATCAGGGCTACATCTATGTACATCAGAATTTGTTTGCATAAGTTAATAATTCATTTTAAGAGACTGTTTAGTCAGCAAAATTACTTCTATAAAACCACAGACCTCCAGTGGATTCATCACAAACCACCAGCCATGAGAGCGGTTGTGCTTGCCTTGACTGTGGCCCTTGTGGGTAAGTAATGAACTGAACTTGGTAATAATGGCTTCAGTTTTGTAAACGGTTTAATCTCCAGTCAACTACTAATGGAAATATTTGAATGGATGTTGATGGTAAAATATTTTTATTGTTCCTACTTCATGCAGCAAGTCACCAGACCAACCTTGGTAAGTGATTTTCTTAAAGACTAGATTTGTGATAGAACTGTGACAGAGAAACTCACTGTGAAATGCTCCATCAGTTCCAGATTTTGCTGCTGGTAAGACCTATGTATACAAGTATGAGGGTCAGCTCCTTGGTGGTCTGCCTCAAGAGGGTCTTGGGAAGGCTGGCGTAAAAGTCAACTGCAAGGTTCTGCTTAGGGCTGAGTCACGGAATACCTTCCTCCTGAAGGTACAGAAATTCTTCACTCCATGAAAGATACAAATTTGTGTTTCTACTAAACGAATTTAAGATTAATGTAACAAACTGCAGAATAACTAAATCATTTAAACCCTGTTTTGTCTTTTTCTCTTTAGATTGTGGAACCTCAGATCTTTGAGTATGCCGGCATCTGGCCAGAGGATCGGTTCGCTCCTGCCTCTAAGCTCACTGCAGCCCTGACTGCTCAGCTTGCAACTCCCATAAAGTTTGAGTATGCTAATGGTGCGGTGGGTAAAGTATTCGCCCCTGCTGGAGTGTCTGCCACAGTCATGAACCTGCACAGAGGCATCATCAACATCCTTCAGCTCAACCTCAAGAACACCCAGAATGTCTATGAGCTGCACGAGGTACGACTATAAACAGAATATCAGTTATATATAAGAGCTGTTCTCAAGGAGGCAGCAGATAGAATGAAATCTGATTTGGCCATAGTTATAGTTGATGGTGCTTGTTTAAAAATGATAGATGTCATTAAATATTATAATAATACAATATGTACTAATAAGGTAATGCAAACATATCTAGTTACCCAGAAAGGTCCTGGTGGAAAATTCAACCCATCTAGTGTTGCTACTGTGATTTCATCCTATTAGGCTGGACCTCATGGAGTCTGCAAGACTCACTACATGATCACTGAAGATGTAAAGACCCATCAGATTGTTGTGATAAAGTCCAAAGACTTGACCCACTGCCATGAGAAGGTTATGAAGGACGTCGGTTTGGCTTATGCTGAGAAGTGTGCTGAATGCCAGCAGGTAAAACTGAATGCTATAGAAGAGTCGAGGGGTTTGATTTTTACACGTAGATTAAAGATGCATTCCATCTGTAACTAATCAGTAACTGTGACTATCCTCACCACAGAGGCTCAAGAGTCTAACTGGAACTGCAACCTACACCTACATCATGAAGCCAACTGATGCTGGTGCTCTGGTCTCTGAGGCTACAGTTGAAGAGCTCCACCAGTTCTCACTGTTCAACACAATGACTGGAGCAGCCGAAATGAGAGCCAAGTGGGATGATGTTCTACATGCTCTGGTGTTTAAAATCCTTTATCAACATTCAAACACTTGAAATAATATTAATGTATTTCTGTATTTTAGACAAACTCTGACACTAATGGAGGTGCAGAACACGGCCATTGTTCCCAGCGGTGCTCAGTATGTGGCTCGTGGATCTCTGAGATACGAGTTTGCCACTGAGATTCTCCAAACGCCCATTAAGCTTCTGAAGATCGACAATGCAGAGGCCCAGGTACCATTATTAGTTTCCAGTAACATTAGTAAAATCTTACAGGTCATTATAATAATTGGAGAAAATGCCTTAAAGTAGATGTGTGTCTGTCTGTACCGTCAACAGTGTAACTGATGTAATCAAATCTACTCTGTTCCAGATTGTAGAGGTCTTGCAGCATCTGGCTACAAACAATGTTGCCATGGTCCATGAGGATGCTCCACTGAAGTTTCTTCAGCTAGTCCAGCTCCTGCGTGTTGCAACTTTTGAAAGCATTCAGGCCATTTGGGATCAGTACAAGACCAAACCTCTTCACAGGTAGAATAACCTGGAATGTTTTTTAATAAGTATATATATATACAGAATGAATTCTATAATATACAACTGTATTTGTACATTGTTGAAATCCTTTTTCTGGCAGACGATGGATCCTGGATGCAGCACCTGTTGTTGGTACACCAGCAGCATTAAGGTTCCTCAAGGAGAAGTTCCTGGCTGGTGAGTTCACCACCATTGAATTCACTCAGGCCCTTCTGCTTGGTTTGCACCTGGCCACCGCTGATCCAGCTGCTATTGAACACACTGCTGTAAGTAAGCATGTTTACTGTATCCAGTATTCTACTCTACAGGCTGGTCTGTGTCATTCTTAGCATTTTAACTATGTACCCTGTTGAACAGAGTCTGGCGATGAACCCCAAAATCAAGGCCATGCCAGCGCTGCGTGAAGTGGTTATGCTTGGCTATGGTTCCATGGTTGCCAAATACTGTGCTGAAGATCCTACCTGTCCTGCTGAACTCTTGAAGGTGATATTTCTGTATGTGCTTTCATATTTGTAATAAGCCTGAACACGGATAATACAAATGGGGCTCCAGAAAAATCAGAAGAAAAGAGAGCACATATACGAGGTCTTAAGGAAGCCTTTTATATTTACTGTGACCAAAATATTTAAATATGAATAATAAATATCAGTCATAGTAATATTTTTCAGTTGGTGATTAATATTCCCTAAATTTCACCTTTCGATTCTGCCATCAGCCTGTCCATGATCATGCTGCAGAGGCCATTTCAAGGGCTGACGCTTATGAAATCAGCCTGGCTCTGAAAGCTCTGGGCAATGCTGGCCACCCTGCTAGCCTTAAACCCATCATGAAGCTCCTGCCTGGATTTGGATCTGCTGGTGCAGCTATGCCCATTAAAGTCCAGGTTGATGCCATCCTGGCCCTCAGGAACATTGCCAAGAAGGAGCCAAAGTTGGTAGGTGTGAAGTTATTTGTGAGCCCACCTGTTCTGGTTGATTTTGTTCAAGGGGCTAAATCATCTTACTGCTGTGTTTAGGTTCAGCCAGTGGCCCTGCAGCTTTTTATGGATAAGACTCTTCATCCTGAAGTGCGTATGGTTGCCTGTATTGCACTGGTTGAGACCAAACCCTCCGCGGCTCTTATGACCACTGTTGCTGGTGCTTTGGAGAAAGAGCCCAGCATGGAAGTCGCCAACTTTGCTTATACCTACATCAAGTCTCTGACCAGAAGCATGGCCCCTGATCTGGTGAACGTGTAAGAATGCTGTTTAATTTTGAAGATTAATTCTTGCTGCTGTAAATCCGAAGCAGGAATTTACCATTTTCTTAATTTACAGGGCTGCTGCAGCTAATGTTGCCTTCAGAATCCTGAGCCCCAAACTGGAAAGACTGAGCTACTTCCACAGCACTGCTCTCCACTTGGACCTTTACTTGTGTAGGTTTCAGTAAGATCAGACTTTTAGTGAGACTTTAGTAAGGATATATGTATAAATAGGTTTGGCATAGTGGACCATAGGAGGCTGCTGCATGGCAAATTGCAGTTTGATGCCCCACCCAGACCAGCACTCCACCCCATACCAATGTGAACACTAATACTGCGTTCTTAATGCTAAACCTGCCTGCTTCTGTTGCCCTGGATAAGGAGTGTGTGCAGAATGTTTCAACCAAAAATATCTGTTTTCTTTAAAGCTCCTTTCATGGCAGGAGCTGCTGGCACTGCTTTCATCATCAATGATGCTGCCACCATCTTGCCCAGAGCTGTTGTGGCAAAAGCACGTGCTTACCTGGCTGGAGCTGCTGCTGATGTTCTTGAGGTATGAATATTTCCTGTCAACAGATTAAATCATAGGATTACTCTGTTTCTGGATTTTCTGTTTATTACTGAATCTCTACCAGGTTGGTTTCAGAACTGAGGGTCTTCAGGAAGCTCTACGGAGAACTCCTGCTGCAGATGAGAATGCTGATCGCGTTACCAAATTAAAGCACACCCTGAAAGCAGTAAGCTATTAGCATTGCATTCGTTATATTTCAGTGGTATATAGTTAAACATATGTTTATTATTTAACATATTGTATCTGTTTATCTGTTTTCCAGCTGATTAACTGGAAGGCTATGCCAGCCACCCAGCCACTGGGTTCCATCTATGTCAAACTCCTTGGACAGGAAGTTGCTTTTGCCAACATTGATAAAACCTTCATTGATAATGCCATTGAGCAGGCAGCACAGGTATATTGTTGATTGTGTCCTGATTTTGAATAGTCCGGTATCTGTTTTAATAATTGCATGTAAAGCATAATCATACATTTCACCCACAGGCTGCTAGACCACGTGCACGTGAACTGCTGAAGGAGGCTGTGAAGGCCTTGCAGGCTGGAATTGCCTTCCAGTACGCCAAGCCTGTGCTGGCAGCTGAGGTGCGCCGGATCCTCCCCACTGCTCTTGGTGTCCCTGTGGAGCTTGGGTTTTACACTGCTGCTGTAGCTGCTGCAGATGTCAATGGTAGAGTTTTCAGATCAGTATGACATACTAGCAGTAAATAAGCTCATTTTAGACGTGTGTTTCATTCTGTTCTTTAATTCCTTCCGTCAGTTAAAGCTGTCATTGCACCTCCTCTACCTGAGGACATAGAGACCGCTACTCTTGATAAGCTGATGAAGACTGATCTTCAGTTGCAAGCTGAGGCCAGACCAAGGTTCTCCTTCACAGATACCCTGTAAATATGTTATTTAATAAGTTGAGACTCTGAGGAAGTTACATAAACGTTTGTTTTGTGCTTTCAGTGTCGCCATGCAGGCTTTCGCAGTGATTGGAGTGAACACTGCCTTGATCCAAGCCGCTGTCATGGCCAGATCAAAGGTTCACACTGTTGTGCCAGGCAAAGTGGGGGTAAGAGCTGACATTCCAAGGGGCATCATCAAGGTAGAGGTTCTGCCTGCTGCGGTTCCTGATCATGTAGCTGCTATCGGGTAATGGAAGGATTATTTCTTTCTGAAATTAAATACCAGAATACATATCAAATTAGTGTATCAGATGTTCAGTAGACAGAACTAGTTCAGTATCTTCAGGATGTATGCTGACCTATGGCTGTTCTCCTCTAACAGGTTTGAGACTGTAGCTGTAGCTAGAAATATCGAGGACCTCCCGGCTGAGAGAGTAGCATCTCTGGCACCTGCAATGCCCTCTGGTGTTCAGCCACTGATACCTGCTTCAGTTCAGAAGTCCCTGTGTGGCGCCGTCCCTTACTTTCAGGTCAAGGGATGCCTGGAGGTCACCTCACGGCACGCAGGCTTTATGGGCTACAATCCTCTTTACTATATTGTTGGACAGCATGCAGCTCGTATTTCAGTAGGAAGAGGTAAGTGGTGATATCACTAGGTTTGGCACCTACAGGGCTATTAGTCTAATAATAAAATAAATGTTCCTCAACTTGTGCTTCAGGTGATGGTCCTGCGTTTGAAAGGCTGGAATTTGAAGTTCACCTTGCTCCTGAGAAGGTAGCTCAGAGGTTTGTCACAGAGACGTACCTGGCTGAATCTGAACCTCAAGAAGAAAACACCATCCTGTTGAAGCTGAGGGAATACTTGGAGGCTGGACTGACAAACATGAGTTCCTCAAGCAGCTCAAGCAGGTCTGCATCTTCCAGCAGAAGCAGTAAAAGCAGCAGAAGCAGTAGCAGCAGAAGCAGTAGAAGCAGCATGAGTTCCAGCAGCTCCTCCAGCGCTCACATATCTAGGGTAAGTGTTTAGCACACCGCATTTAATGGTTAAGAATTGTGCAGTACACTATATGCACTTTCACTACATTGTACATCCGATAGTTTAAAAATTCAGACATATAAACAGATCAAAGCAAACCACTCTTGCCATCTGATCATTATATCAAAGAACTTCAAACGAACTAAAAATAAAGCTACCATATTTGTCTTTTCATAATATTTGATCTATCAGATCCTTTATCAGTCAGCTCAATGTTTTTCATTTCTTTCTCATTTTGATTTTCTGCTTTCCCTCTTTTACGTTTCTTTCTAGGCCAATGTGACACATATCCCCTTTGAGAAATTCCATAAGAATCGAGTGAGTCCAAAAACACAAAAATATAAAATGAGTGAAATACACTGATTTGTTTGTTCACTGGTTTGCTATTCTTTGCTGTGATTTGAATACTGAAGGTTTCTGCTTTTGTTGCAGTACTTGGCCTCACAAGGAAAATCAAAGGCCAGCAGCTCTTCTAGCATTGAGGTCCTCCAACGGAAGGTAAGATTAAATCTGCTGCGAAGTACACAGTCTGCGTTCCCAGTGCCAGTACAGAACAAAATGAATGTGCTTTGTGATAATTATTAAAGTGCATATTGAACACTTTCAGGCTAAGCTCCTTGGCGATGCTGTTCCCCCTGTTGTTGCCATCATTGCTCGTGCTGTGAGGAGTGACCGTGCGCTGGGATTCCAGATTGCAGCTTACCTGGATAAGCCCACTTCGAGAGCACAGATTGTGTTGGCATCCATTGCTGACAATAAATGGAAGCTGTGTGCTGATGGTGTCCTGCCAAGCAGGCATAAAGTCAGCGTAAGTCTGGCCTTGTACTGCAGCTTTCTAAGAGGATGAACTTTCTCAGTATTTAGACTGAAACAATATAGTTTGTGTCATGTGCACTGCTCTTCTCTCTTATTATTATTATTATTATTAATATTATTGTTATTATTACTGTTATTAGGCTAAGTTTGGTTGGGGTGCAGATTGTCAGGAATCTTCTGCAACTATCAAGGCCGAGACTGGAATGCATGAATCGAACCCTGCTGCTCGATTTGAAGCGGAGTGGAACGGACTCCCAAGGCTCGTAACCCTTGTAGCCATCTATGCTAAAAGGTACATTCAGAAAATTCATAACCACAAATCCTGTGTCCAGCTAAATTATATATAAGTCTCTTAGAAGTGCTCATATATCCTTCTACTAACAGGGCATCTGAATACCTCCTGATACCCAAAGCCGTTCGCCTGGCTGGAATTTCTGTTGATAGAGCTGAAAACAAAGAGAGGGAAGTTGCCATAATTGTGGCTGTACCAACGAAGAGGTCCCTGAACATCATTATGAAAGCTCCAACGGTAGGGGGTTATTCATAATTTGTGTGTTTAGTGCAGTTAGTGAACAACTTCCAGTCATTTCTAATGTGAATATCGTTTTCTCTTAATACTAGATGACTGTATCGAAGATGGATATGTCTCTTCCTGTTGCTCTGCCTATTGAAAAAGATGGAAGCGTCCCAGCTCTCCAGAATTTGGACATTCAAGGCATCATTCAGAAAGCTCGTGACAAAATCGTGAATCTGGACATTCGGGCTGCCATTCAGAATTTTGACATTAATGCCGTCCTGGAGAAACTGGATGATGGATTTGAGAAACTGCGGGGAGACATTGAGAAACTATTAGCTGAATTAGAGAAAATCATCAAAGAATCTCTCCCAAATTTGGACATTCGTACCATCACTGAGAATATTAAAAATCTGGATGTTCACGGCATTATTGACAAAATTCAGAATTTGGATATTCGTGCCATCTTTGACAAAATTCAGAATTTGGATATTCGTGCCATCTTTGACAAAATTCTGAACTCGGATATTCGTGCCATCTTTGACAAAATCATGAATTCGGATATTCGTGCCATCATTGAAAAATGGCTGAACGGTATTAAGGCCCAGGTCTGGGATTTCTAATTACAGCAAATCAGTGAAGTGAATAAATAAATTACAAGCATCCAAAAAATCTCAAACATCTCTTTGTGTTTTTATGTTGCTTTTTAAAATGCTTCTTGATCATTGCAGCATATCAAACACTTTGGCAATTCATTTTTATTTGTTAGTCATGTAATTTAATTCAACACCTTATTTTAAATAATCTTCAACATCATGTTGTTCAGCTTGTGCAGACAGTTACTACCACAGATTGATACAATTATTGTTTTTATTGCACCGAATACAAAAATGCACAGGCATGTACTTGCGTACATAGGCTCGGGACAAAATCAAGTATGTCACCCATACAACATACCAGACAAGCACACAGAATAGTAACCAAGATCTATATATGCAGGTTTGAATAGTAATAGTTTTAAAAACTATTACATACAGAATATTACAGAATTCTGAACAAAATGTAACACCCGTACAATTATATTATATTACAGAGGAGTAATTATAATCCTGTAACAACTTTCTGTAACAAGCTGCTAGAGAAACTTTCTGTAACAAGTTGTTCCCTAAAAACTTTATACTACTTGTCAAAGAGATACTCAAATTCACAAGCAACTGCCCAGAAACACCTTCAGCCTTCAGTTTTCTTTCTCACTTGCACTTCAAATACCTACAGGACATGTTTTGAAGGGCGTATGATATAAGATAATAAACCTGGATTAAAAAAAAGTTTAAAAAAAGTGCAAAATATTTCAAAGCTAAAAATTCTAAGATATAGAGAAAATCTGGTGGCTCATCAAAACTATTGGCCAGGGAATAATTTAGCAACAGATCTTATTTATATGAATTTAGTCTTACCCTATCAGCCGACCATGGTGTCTTGGTGTCATGGTGTCTTTTTTTTTTTTTTTTTTTGTAGATGTTCTTTTGTATCATACCAGACTTAATATTTATAGCAGCATATTGTTCCCCTCCTCTCTCTCTTCCTCTGCTCCTCCATACACTGCTCTCGCAATGCAAATTTATTTCAAACGCAGACATTTAACAATAGTCTAACCTGCTGTTGGCTGATTAACATTTAAACAAGCTGTCGTCTGGCCATAGCTGACGAACTCTGGCTTTATTTTAACAAAGAAAAAAGCAAAATGTCATATTAGATTTCCTGCTTAGTATTTTAGGCATATCAGTGTCATGCCTGCTGGTTCTCCTCCCACCTCCGATCTCCTGGACTCCATTTCCCATGATCCACCACCCGATGTCACATGTTCACGATTACCCAATCACACCCCGTTGCCTCGCACTAGCTCTCCAGAGTACTGATTAGACCACCTGTTATTAATTAATCCGTTTGCTTAAATACGTCCCTCTCACACTGGCTCATTGCGAAGTATTGCCATTCATTTGCATACCGAGCGGTCTCTCTTTGTCTGACTTTGACTCTGTTTGGATTCTCTGACTTACGCTCCTTGTTTATTCCCTTTGATACCTCTGCCTGGTCTGATTGTCTGTTTGGTTTGACCCTTGCCTGTTTCTTGATTCTGATCCAGTTTTGCCCCTGTTTGTATTTCCTGTTCTTGGTGTTGTTGTGTAACATTACAACCTCTTTAATAAACTGTGCCTTGCTTTTAGTTCAGCACTCGTCACAATCTGTCTGTCCAACGTCACAGAATACTTCGCCCTAAGAAGTAGTGATGGCTGAACTAATGGACTGTTTTGAGGCTGTTAGCGCCCAGGATCAGCAGCTTGGTCAACATGAGCAGCTGCTGGAAGCCCTGAGTAGCTCCGTTGGTAATCTGGCACAGCAACAAATGGAACAACACTCTCAGCTAACTCAAATTCTTGCTGTTCTTGGAAGTATCACCTCTCAGATAGATCAACCCTCAGTAAGTACATCTGCTACTGATCATGCATTAGTTGCTCCTCCAACGACTAATTCATTTCCAGTTAGCAAACCAGATAAGTTTGATGGCTCCCCTAATCAGTGTCGTGGTTTCTTGTTACAGTGTTCCATTTATTTTGCTAATTCCCCACCTAGTACCGATAAGTCCCGTGTGTCTTTTGTTGTGTCACGTTTATCTGGTAAGGCTTTGGATTGGGCCACTGCGGTTTGGTCTGTCTATGAGAATGATACGTATGATCACTTTATTTCTGAGTTTAAGTCTGTGTTTGATCACCCCTATGACGGTAAATCCAATGGTGAGCTATTATTTCATCTGCGTCAAGGAAGTCGTTCCGTAGCCGAGTATTCGCTAGAATTTCGTACCATGGCTGCTGGTAGCGGTTTTAATGAGCCCGCGTTGCGGACTACTTTTCGTCTTGGACTCAATTCCGATATTCTCAGGGAATTGGCTTGTAAAGAAGACGGTTTATCCTTGGACGAACTGATAGCTCTTTCCATTCGGTTGGACCAGTTAAAGTGTGCGTCTTCTGTTCCTCGTCGGGTTTCTCTCACCTGCACACCCCAGTCAGCCCCGAGTAGTCCCACTTCCCGAGTGACGTATGAACCGAGTCCTGAAGAACCGATGCAAGTTGACTCATCTCGGCTCACTCGAGCCGAGAGGCTTCGTCGGCTCCATGGCGGACTTTGTTTATACTGTGGCGCTGCGAGTCATTTGGTACGGGATTGCTCGGCTCGTCCACAGAGATCGCAGGCATCATGCCCGAGACGGCGTGCTGAGTCCACCCAGCACGTAAAAGTTGTGAGTAGCCCCGCTCCGGGTATGATCTCTAAATCTCTGTTGGTGCCGGTCGTCTTGCACTGTCACGGTTCTTCGCATGTGTTCGCAGCCCTGATTGACTCTGGAGCTGAGGGGAATTTCATTCAGGCCCGGATTGCTTCTCAACTCCAGATCCCTATCGTCAGCATGGACTCTACCCTGAGGTTGTCTGCTGTGGACGGTGATCCTGTGGGCCAAGGGGTCATCTCCCAAACCACCCAGCCGGTCAGAGTGGACGTCAGTGCTCTTCACTCGGAGGAATTAAGGTTTTTTGTGTTGGACTCCTCTGAGTATGCTATTATTTTGGGTCTGCCATGGTTAAGAACTCATGATCCTCTCATTTCCTGGTCTAAGAGAGAGAGTTTGTTGGTCTCATTATTGTTTTCAAAATTGTCCTACTTTAGCCAGTTTGTCTGTCCGTTCGACCACTATTGAAAGTCCAGAGGTGCAGAATCCTGTATGTATTCCCCATGAGTACTCTGATCTAGCGGAGGTCTTTAAAAAGTCTAATGCAACCAAACTACCTCCTCATAGAGAATATGATTGCGCAATTGACTTGATTGATAACCAAATACCTCCCAAATCTCGTGTTTACCCCCTTACTCAAGCGGAAGAGACCGCAATGGAGGAGTACATACAGGAGGCCTTGTCACAGGGTTATATCCGGCCGTCCACGTCACCTGCAGCTGCCGGCTTCTTTTTTGTTAAAAAGAAAGACGGTGGTCTCAGGCCGTGCATAGATTACAGAGGTCTCAATGCCATCACTAAATCTTACGCCTATCCCTTACCATTGGTTCCTGTAGCCCTCGAACAGCTTAGAGGTGCCACAATATTCACTAAATTGGATCTCCGTAGCGCCTATAATTTGGTCAGGGTTCGCAAGGGAGACGAGTGGAAGACTGCCTTCCTGACCTCTAGGGGGCATTATGAGTACAAAGTTATGAGTTTCGGATTACGAAATGCTCCTTCTGTTTTTCAAGCGTTCATCAACGATGTCCTCCGGGACATGCTAGGCCGGTTTGTGATCGCCTACATAGACGATATCTTGATTTACTCCCCGGATTACTCTACTCATGTGCAGCAGGTTAGGCAGGTGCTCACTCGTCTCCTAGAACATCAGTTATTTGTGAAGGGTGAGAAATGTGAATTTCATTTAAGTTCAGTCTCATTCCTGGGGTATGTCATAAGTCCAGAGGGGATAGTGATGGATGACCGTAAGGTCGATGCAGTTGTGAACTGGCCGACTCCTAAGTCTGTTCGAGATCTCCAGAGGTTCCTAGGTTTTGCTAACTTCTATCGTAGATTTATTCGTAACTACAGTTCTGTTGCAGCACCCCTTACTTCCTTACTAAAAGGAAACGCCAAGCGTTTGGTTTGGAACCCGCAAGCAGAATCAGCTTTCAATGATTTGAAATCTCGTTTTACTTCTGCGCCTTTGTTGAAACACCCCAATCCTTCAGAACCCTTTGTTGTAGAGGTAGATGCTTCTAATCTGGGGGTTGGGGCTGTCCTCTCACAACGGCATGGTGCTCCCAAAAAACTTTACCCCATAGCGTTCTTTTCCCACAAATTAAGTCCTGCAGAGCGTAACTATGGGATCGGGGTTCGTGAACTTCTGGCCATGAAGCTTGCGCTGGAGGAGTGGCGTCATTGGCTAGAGGGTGCCAGACATCAGTTTTTAGTACTAACTGATCACAAAAACCTTGAATATTTACGTTCCGCTAAGCGCCTTAATGCTCGCCAAGCCCGCTGGTCTTTGTTCTTTTCCCGTTTCGATTTCAAAATCACATACCGTCCAGGATCCCGCAACACTAAAGCAGACTCGCTTTCCTGTATATATGACTCTGAGGACACTGCTCTCCCCAATCCTGAACCCATTCTGGCTCCCAAGGTTGTCCTAGCTCCCATTCGCTGGGAGATCGATGATGAGATAGACCAAAACAATTCTGAAAATTCACCACCGGACGATTGTCCATCTGATAAAATTTATGTTCCTGCTCATATCAGAGATAGATTAATCACCTGGGCTCATTCATCGCTCACATCCGGACATCCTGGGGAGACCAGAACAGTTCAGTTACTTTCTGGGAAGTATTGGTGGGAGAGCATGTCCTCTGATGTTCACCGGTTTGTTTCATCATGCTCTGTATGCTCACAATGCAAAACCCCCCGTACACTTCCTGCTGGCAAGTTGATGCCACTTCCAATTCCCACTCGTCCTTGGTCTCACATCGCAGTTGATTGTTACAGACCTGCCTAATTCACACGGTAACACAGTGATCCTTACGGTGGTTGATCGGTTCTCTCAGGGTGTCAGGTTTATCCCGTTCCCACAGTTACCAACTGCCTTCCAGACGGCTGAGACCCTGTTCAATTATGTTTTCCGTTTTTTTGGTATACCCGAGGACATTGTGTCAGACAGGGGTACTCAGTTTACCTCTCAAGTGTGGGCTGCATTTATGGAGAGGCTGAGTATCTCTGTCAGTCTTACCTCTGGCTATCACCCACAATCCAATGGTCAGTGTGAGAGGGTAAACCAGGAACTCGGTAAATTTCTCAGAGTTTATTGCCATAACAATCAACATGACTGGTCTACATATCTACCCTGGGCGGAAATTGCGCAAAATTCACTCATCAGTTCAGCCACGTCAGTCACTCCGTTTCAATGCATGCTTGGTTATCAACCTCCTTTAATGCCCTGGTCTTTTCAACCCTCAGATGTCCCCTCTGTAGAACACTGGATGAAAAGGAGTGAGGAGGTTTGGGAGGAGACCCACCAGCGCATTGAGACAGTTCTGCAACGCAATAAACGTCAGGCCGATAAACATCGCCGTGACGCCCCCTCCTACGCTCCTGGTGACAGAGTATGGTTGTCCACCAGGGACTTCAGGTTTTCTGAGGGATGTAGGAAGCTATTGCCCAAATACATTGGCCCTTTCAAAATCATCAGTAAAATTAACGATGTTGCTTACAAGCTTGAGCTTCCCCCTCAGTACCGTGTCTGTTCGTCCTTCCACGTCTCCCTCTTGAAACCTGTAGTCCCTGGCCCATTGGATGAGGCCACCCCGGAGACCACACCCCCTGCACCAGTTGAAGTTGAGGGCACTCCTGTGTACGCTGTACGTCGGCTGCTGGACTCCAGAAGGAGAGGTGGGACCCTCCAATACCTTGTGGACTGGGAGGGCTATGGACCGGAAGAGAGGAGCTGGGTATCAGCAACGGATGTCCTGGATCCTGCTCTAAGAGAGGAGTTCCACCGCTGTCACCCCTCCCGTCCCGCTCCTCGTCCTAGGGGCCGTCCGAGGCGGTTGTCCTCAAGCCCGTCCACTGGACGCCGAGGGGGTTTGTCCAGGCGGTTGTCCTTAAGCCCGTCAACGGGACGTCGAGGAGGCTTTTCTCTGAGCCCCTCTGTTGGTCCTCAACGGGGTCGTCCCACGAGGAGGGTTCCCATTCCGTGCCGTGTCAGGTCCAGGAGCTCCCTGCCCGACGGGACTGGCAGTGGGGGAGGTGCTCGTCGTGGTCGCCCTCGCCTTTTGCCCGTCTCGGACTCCTTGGGGGGGGGGGTACTGTCATGCCTGCTGGTTCTCCTCCCACCTCCGATCTCCTGGACTCCATTTCCCATGATCCACCACCCGATGTCACATGTTCACGATTACCCAATCACACCCCGTTGCCTCGCACTAGCTCTCCAGAGTACTGATTAGACCACCTGTTATTAATTAATCCGTTTGCTTAAATACGTCCCTCTCACACTGGCTCATTGCGAAGTATTGCCATTCATTTGCATACCGAGCGTTCTCTCTTTGTCTGACTTTGATACTCTGGCTTTGACTCTGTTTGGATTCTCTGACTTACGCTCCTTGTTTATTCCCTTTGATACCTCTGCCTGGTCTGATTGTCTGTTTGGTTTGACCCTTGCCTGTTTCTTGATTCTGATCCAGTTTTGCCCCTGTTTGTATTTCCTGTTCTTGGTGTTGTTGTGTAACATTACAACCTCTTTAATAAACTGTGCCTTGCTTTTAGTTCAGCACTCGTCACAATCTGTCTGTCCAACGTCACAATCAGCTACTGCATATGAGGCATGAACGCTTTGAGAAACACAAGGGGATGAGCATAAGCAGCTTTTCAGAGTGGATTAGATATTGTATCGATTAGTTAGGGACAAGTAGAGAGGGTCCTGCTAGCAATTAGTGTTACCAGAGAAGTTACAAAGTCAGCGCTATGTGATAATTCGAGGCATTTTAGTGTGGAACGCACATTTGCACTGGTCAAGGACAGGTTTTACTGGCCTTGGATGTTCTGTGATATCAATGCATAGTGTGAACCATGTTCAGTTCCATTCAACTTTATTGTCCAATACCAATGGACAATTGGACATTGGTATTGGACAATAAAGTTGAATGGAACTGAACTGAACATGGTTCAGGGACAAAAGACGCATTACAATATGTACATAACAGTAAGACACATGCAAAATGTGCAGGAGCAGTAACTGTGCGTGAGCATGTTAGACTGCTACACTGAGGTACACAGCACTATATGCTGTGCAACAGTATGCAACAGTATAGATGTTCAGTATATAAGCTAAAATAAAATACACAGTTCAAGTGTTCAAGGTTAGTGAGCGCATTGAGTCTTCTTTACAATACACAATGTGTTTTCCGATCAAGTAAGATCCTTGTCTAAGTATACCGGGGAACTTGAAGCTGCTCACCCTTTTCAACCAGCGGCCCCTGATGCTCAGAGGTCTGTGTGCATTCCGACCCGCCTGAAGTCAGCAATCAGCTTTTTGGTTTGCTAAGACTGACGGAGAGGTTGTTGGTGGTACACCACTCTGTGAGGAGCTTGGCCTCCTCTCTGTATGGGCCCTCATCATCACTGGTGATGTTGCTGATTATTGTTGTGTCATCGGCAAACTTGATGAAAGTGTTGGAACTGTGTGATGTGATGCCATCATGGATGTACAGTGTGCTGAGTGTGAGGGAGAGTGAGGTGTGGAGGTGAGGAAGTCCATAATCCAGCTGCACAATGGAGGGGATGATAGTATATAGGGCAGAGCGGAAGTCGATGAACAGCACTCTGATGTGATGTTTGTGCTGTCTAGCTTAAGCGCAGTGTGCATTGCCAGGGAGACAGCATTAATAGGTCTGTTTGCATGGTAGGCAAGAGATAGACAGACAGGTAGACAGACACTTATTACTCTATTAGAAAACACGGAGAGCGCTGCCACCTAGCAGAGGGAGAAATAATTTAAAGAAAGAAAAAGAAAGGAAGAGAAAGAAAGAATAAATCAATAAAGAAAGAAAAGAAAGAATGAGAGAGAAAGAAAGACAGAATAAAAGAGAGAAAAGAGCAAAGAAAGAAAAGAAAGAAAGAAAAGAATGAAAAAAGAAAGAATGAGAGAGAAAGAAAGAAAGACAGAGAGAGATAGATAGAGAGAGAGAGAGAGAGAGAGAGAGAGAGAGAGAAAGAAAGAAAGAAAGAAAGGAAAAGAAAAGAAAAGAAAGAAAGAAAGAAAGAAAAAAGAAAGACAGAAAATAATAAAAAGAGAAGAAATAATAAAAAAGAAAAAAAGAAAGAATAAGAGAGTGAGAATGAGAATAAAAGAGAGAACAGAGAAATGTTGGGGGAGAAAGAAGAAAGAATATGTATATGTGTAAATGGTTGCCTGAGTTATCACAGTTAGACGAACACTGCCACCTAGTGGTGATATGTTCTATTCTCAGACTGCAGTCAGCAGGGGGCGCTGTCAAATCATGTTTTGTTGAGGTGAGTAAATGTTCAGTCTCTCGAACAACGCAGCTGGATTTCCCTCTAACTCCCCTCATTCATACTGAGGGAACTGTGAGTTAGAACCAGGACATTCCTGATAACAGCAAACAGAAAGATAAGAGCCTCATATTCAGCAAAATCTGATTAAAACCCTTCAAACATTGTAGTTTATAAACGATACAATCACACAACGCTGCAGTATAAAACCAATCATTTACATATAAAGTGCTCAGATCAAAATTAATATCAAACAAAACATAAACATAAACATGAACATCTGCCTCTTCTTCTCCATGCACACAGATCTGAACAGCATCGTGGCCTTGAGATTAGAGCTCCATATGGCAGGGCATGCTAGTGATGAGGGATCACAGTCTGACAGGTCTGCTGCCCTTTGAAGCTTCCCTGAGTCTGGTCAAGCTTAATTCATCCTTAACACAAACCGACTGCACCCAATTCAACGTTCAGTGATGCGACATCAGGAGTTCGGTATGAGCTCAGAGAGTTTGTTCTGTAGGAGCTTATTGCCAAAGGCTACAGGGTCTTATAGCTTCATGGTTCCAGGAGAAAGAACGACCTGACGCATGTAGTATTGCTCTTCTTCATGTAGCCCTATTACAGTAATCCAGTAATTTAGAGGTCTAGATGTGCAAACGCATGCGGCTCACTACTTCATCTCACTGGTGCATCACACACTACCAGGATCTGAGCCATTCTGGCTTATTTCACACCCACACAGTGGACGGCCAGTGGCTTGTTTGTTGGCGAGACAGTGAAATGCTAGAGCACTTATCTCGTTAGGAGTATTTAGTGCTCAGTTTTTGTTCAAGTTAAATGTGGAAGTATGAAAATCAGCTTGGCTGGCCAGTGATGCTAATGAGGTCCATCTTACTACTAGCTGTTAGTGGCAGCTGTTTGTCTGTTTGTGCTGCTGTCCATCTAGTAGAGCTTTAACCTTTATCATCATCTTCATCTGTTCCAGAAATACAATACCAGAGAGAAAGAAACAGACAGAGATAAATAAACAGAATGAGGAAGAGAAGAAGAGGGACAGAGAGAGGAAGAGAGAAGAGAGAAAGAGAGAGACAGGAAGAGAGAAAGATGGTTGAACATTACTGGAACAGATTAAGGAATGATCTGGATAAGACACATGGGAAAACTCTGCTGCTGTCATTTTTACCTTCACAGTGTCACTCACCATTTTCATCACACAATTCTTCTGCAACTTTTTTTAATCCCCTGCTTCAGTCCACCGCTCCTCCCTCAGTCCTCTGAGCAGGACGGCTGTCTCATGAGCTCATATTGTATTAATAAAATATTGCAGTATTGACTACAAAGCAGGTCAGTATCGTTCTCTGATGTTACATACAGTGTAAACATGTATATAACATTAAGTTAAAGAAAACACTCTGATACGAAGCTTTTAGTACACACTGATGCTAAACATTGCCCTCCTGAAAATGTCCACTACTGGGAGACCATTTGGTTTAGTCACCCCTCAGTAGGCCTCAGAAACCCACAGTCAAACAACTGCCTCATCACACTGATTCATCAGTCTACTCTTAGTGTCATAGGAGTGCAAGAACCTAATATAATTATAAGTCAATGGAACCAGACTTATTTTCAAGCAGTTTGGACTATTGGTCCATCCATCATGATATACGGTATATACACAGTGTAAACAGCAGTTGCTAGATTCCAATGATGCGTAAAAGTTCAAATCAACAATACTGGAGATAAATGTTTTTGTTTTTACAGTGACGATAGGCTCATGAATGCATGATGCATAGCCTGGTGGATGCTTTACTAGACATTAGCCCTAGAAGCTAGCACGAGAGAGCCTAACCAGCTTTACACACAATCATGCAGGCCCATTCTTAGTCATTGAAGCTTCACTTACACAAGTTCTGAACAGGTTTCCCTTTAGCTTAAGGTACGTTGTGTGGGGCAGTCGTGCCTTTTTTGGTGCTGGAGGTTAGAGGACCAGCTTTGTGACCTTATAGTTGTTGGTTTGATTCCCTGAATCAACAGGATGCAATTTAAGGGTCCTTGAGCAAGGCGCCTAACCGCTGTGGCACTGTGGATAGGCCTGCCCACTACTCCAGGCAAGTGTGCTCACTGTTCCCTAGTGTGTGTCACTTCACAGATGAGTTAAATGCGGTACACAAATTCCTCTGTGTGCAGGTACAACTGGCAAATGGTTTTAAATTCTAATTCTAATCCTACTTTTAATGAGGTGGCAAGAGCCATTCACAATTTGCGTAGTCATGCATATTCATGCATATATGCTATTTGTAGTACTGCCCTCGCTGTCCAATAGAATGTTTAACAATATATTATCTCACATACAGGGGTTGGACAATGAAACTGAAACACCTGGTGTTAGACCACAATCATTTATTAGTATGGTGTAGGGCCTCCTTTTGCGGCCAATACAGCGTCAGTTCGTCTTGGGAATGACATATACTGCGTCCTGCACAGTGGTCAGAGGGATTTTAAGCCATTCTTCTTGCAGGATAGTGGCCAGGTCACTACGTGATGCTGGTGAAGGTTAGTCCTTCTTGGTGGTATGCTGACATTACCCTGGATACCGTGGCTCTTGATACATCACAAAGACTTGCTGTCTTGGTCACAGATGCGCCAGCAAGACGTGCACCAACAATCTGTTCTCTTTTGAACTCTGGTATGTCACCCATAAAGTGTGCATTGCAGTATTTTGAGCAGAACTGTGCTCTTACCTGCTAACTGAACCTTCACACTCTGCTCTTACTGGTGCAATTAATGAAGATTGGCCACCAGGCTGGTTCAATTTAGCCATGAGACCTCCCACACTAAAATGACAGGTGTTTCAGTTTCATTGTCCAACCCCTGTAGATTTTGCTTGTGTTTTATGACTTTAGGAACAGACTTTACAGACTTTCATTCATATCCTCCTTTATATCATCAAGGCATGGGTTCTAGGTAAAATGTTTATTTAGTAGAACAATCATATCATGTAGTACTTAAAAACTTTAAAACACATTGACACATTTACAGAAGAACCTTGATCCTTCTACAGCACCATGACAAAGAACTCTGTGGCATCTTCATTTTTTAAGAGTTGTTCCCATTTACCTCACAGCCAGAACTGCTTAAATTTGCTGGTCCCGTTGCAAGTAACCTTGCAAGTAACCTTTGCTGGTCCCAAGGCAGTAACCTTGCTTCTAACAGCTCTTAAACCATTCCACACTGTGGCGGAAGGCGTTGTAGATGGTTGGGTTTTGTGAACAGATGAGGCCGCCACCTCTAAAAGCTTGTGTACTCTCTCGGTTTAGGTCCCCCAGACAAGTCCACTGGGCTTCGTATTCATGTGAGGTGCACCACTTAGAGTGATCATCATAGGAGCTGAAAGTGATGTTCTCCTGTAGACGGATCCACTCAATGTTCATTACATGGAACGGAAGTGAACAGTTGGAAGGGAGCTGAGCCTCTCGTCGCCATGTTTCCACCAGCAGGTCAGTCTTCAGAGCCTGTGCGATCCAACCTGTGTAAATGTCTGATGGACAGCATACAGGAGATGATTAGAGTTGGAAAAGCACTCAGACATCCAGCAAATAAAGCTAATCAGGAAAGTGATACAATGATCAGACATGAGGTGGTGTTAAGGGCAGTCATCGTAATGTAGTCCTGTCATGCATGTAGTCCTGCATTGTACAGCTGTCTGCCAGTGGTGCTGGCACTAACTGGATGATTCATGAAGGGCATCACTGCTGAATGTCTCCAATCGTGGCTGTTGGGTTGATAGATAGATAGATGGATGGATGGATGGATGGATGGATGGATGGATAGATAGATAGATAGATAGATAGATAGATAGATAGATAGATAGATAGATAGATAGATAGATAGATAGATAGATGCTTTATTGATCCCAGAGGGAAATTCAAGGCATCCAGTAGCAGATATACAAACTACACAGAAGTAACAACAGAAGCACAAGATAGAGTTATACAGATAGAGACAGAGATACAATATAAAGGTATAGCGACAAGACCTGTCCTTTCCTACGCCACATGTACAGCGTAAAACTTGCATGTCTCACGATGTCAAACATTCCTGCCAAGTGTCATTCCTGTCGGTTGATTCCTTCTGGGTGCAAATACTTGCGCAACTATTGTTTTGATGAGTGTATATAATACTGATAACTGTAGCTGAGTCGTATGTGTACAGTACATTACATCAACAACATTATAGTCAGAAGTTAGTAAACTGAATGATGTCTGAAGTCATCGTTTATTCATTAGTTTAAAGTTTCATTGACCATTAAGAAAAATGACTGATTTTTGGAAGTCATCAGATAAAGCAAAAAAATATGCTTATTAAATAATCACAACTAAAAATCATATCAGATTTGTATTTAGTGTGTGCACCATGTTGCCTTACAACAACTTTCATTCTTTTTAGAAGACTTGCTTTTAGTTTTTCCAGTAAAATACCTGCAAAGGTATTTCTCCCTTCCACCGAAGTTCAGTCCTAGAAGTTGCACATGTTCTGTTTCTTACAATCAAAATAATCCCAAATACAAATTTTAGACTCATCGGTACATGAACCTCATCTCACATATCCAGTTTTAGTTCAGTGTTTAATCCCTGCTCCTGGAGATTCCCATTTCAGCATGCTATAGTGGTTTCTCTGCTAACAACACACCTGATCCAATTAATCAGCTCTTTAACAACCCGTTCCTGAGCTGAAGTGGGCGGGTTATAGCAAGCAAACTCTAAAATGTGCAGTTCAGTGGACCTCCAGGACCAGGGCTGGGAAACACTGTTCTAGTGTAATGGGCTTCTTAACAGCTACACATCCATTCATAGCACTGTGTTGTCTTCTCACACTGGAAGAATAGACAGAAACAGCTGTGACTTTTTTTTTCTAAGTAAGCAATTAGCTTGATTTTCTCCTCTCTCTCGACGATTAGAGCTGTCAGTACTTTACTGAGGGGACAGTTTTGGTGGTCTACCAGTCTTGCACAGTTCCTAGAACTGTTTAATTCATTAGGAAATGATGCACACGGTTGAATCACACATATGCATGACTTTCTGCACGTTTTAATGCCTTTCCTCTGTTACATAAGCAATGTCAACAGTTACTCAAGAGCAGAACTGTACTTTGGCATAAGTGAAAGTCAACAACTTGCACTGTGTGACTGTTCAACAGACACTTTCTATACCAAAAGCATAGGGTGTGCTTATGAATTAAAGCGCTATAGAGCACTTAATCACTCTTACCGTCTACATAGCTGTGTGATTTGGCAAAACTGAGGAAAATCTCTCCTTGGACTGATTCCAGCTTCTCCAGCTTTCTTCTGGGTTTTACGATCAGGGTCTTGCCAGCACAGATCTGTGCCATGTCAGCCATTTCTGTGTAGTATGCTGCTGGCACTGAGCAGTTGTATACATGGGGATTAATGTACACCAGTTGATGTGCTGTTATGAACAAATTCAGAGTCACATTATAAACATCAGTCAATCATTCCTTCCATTTATCACAATCATAAATTAATGTTAGTACCACTAAATATGATAGATCTTTAAATAGATGGTTCTGGTGTCCAGTTCTACAAAGCAAGTTATACTCCTGGTGTTAATGCTACTGTGGGAAGACCACCTGGAAGAGGCTTTTGAGAGGAAGCGGAAGCTCACCAAGGATGATTGTCTGGTCAGAATGCGAGCAAGGTGGCAGAAGATAGAGAGCCTCAATAGAGAGGCTCAAGATGGCTGGGGTTCAGCAGAGAAGCGCCATGGTGGCAGTATAGCTAGCTTGCCATCTAGACATAAGTTTGAATCTGATCAGCCAAAGCTGGCTCACCTGGAGGGTTTATGATATTAAAAGTCCCCACCATACTTACACTGTTGGAATAGCGTTTGTTGAGGAATGGGCATTGTTAGGTTTGTGCAAAATAATTTAAATTTTGCCTTGCCTTTTGCGTTTGCCTTGTTTTCCCTGTAGCTACAGTCCTATGCAGGCCAGCTCTGTGCAGCACTTCACTGACTGGTGCACCTTCACACTTCCTTTACAAGTTCCTATCTAGTTCTGATGCTGGGTTTTGAAAGACGGATTTGTCTGAGCTAGGGTTTCTGAAGGTGTGATCATGCTTCCATTTCCTGCCGATTGATCCAACAGTACTCAATGGAATATCCAAACACTGGGATATTATATTTTGTCTTTTTCTAGTTTGGATATGTCTATAACTTTATCTTTGATTGTATTGGAGTACTCACAGTCTGACCGAAGATCTTTGAATTAGGAGGATCATTTATTATCAATAGACAACTAAAGTGTCATTTGTAATCCAGACAAATCTCATCAGTTCTATATGTACATACATTCTTACATTTGGCACAAAGGATAGATAGATAGATAGATAGATAGCTAGCTAGATAGATAGATAGATAGATAGATAGATAGATAGATAGATAGATAGATAGATAGATAGATGAAGCTTTGTATTATGTTAAGGTAGTTTGCTTACATATTTTTTGGAACTGTTTGTAGCTGTAGGTTGTACATTGAAGAGTTTGCCCGAAGAGTTTTCCGGTGGAAGGGTAGCCAAAACCCTTTTCAGGGAAGGGTGGAAAATGGGGGACACTGTGTGTTAGCCAGAATCCCTGGGACCGGTCAAACAGCAATGCCCCTATAGAGCACACAATAAAATCACATGTTGTGTAATTCATCTTTTAACATGGCAGCACAGTCTTTAGATATCTGCAGTCTTTAACATCAACATGCAAAAAACAGAGAAACAAAACAAAACACAATATTGCAGAATTTTTAACCAAAATTGCATATTTATACACAAGTCCATAAATATTTGGACATCGACAAGTAATTGTTATTTCACGGCATCCTAAACCTTTAATGATGAATATGAGCTCAATATGCAGATCTTCAGCTTTAATATGAGGGTATTAATCTCCATAATGGGTGAATGGTGTAAAAATTACAAGCATTATATATAGCCCCCACCTTCTTAGGAACATAATTGGACAGGTGGCTGCTCAGCAGGTCTATGGTCACTTGTGTGTGTGCCATTCCCACAATATTTCACTTACTAGTAAGCTGCCAAAAGATCTAGAGCTGATTTCCAGTGTGGCATTTACATTAAGAAAACTGTTATTAAGAGTTTTACTGCCAGTGAAGGATGCCATTGTTAAGCTGAATATTAAAAAAGTATCTGGTTCCCTGTGTATTTATTGATGATGTAGTTGCTGACAGAAACAGCAGGATGAGTTCTGAAGTGTATATGTCTATGTGTTTGTGTCACAGGGCAGATGGACATGAAGCATGCTGTGAAAGGAGGGGAAATATTCTGCAATGATCAGGCCAATCAAGCACCTAACGTAGCCACAGGCTGGAAAGGATTTGCAACTAAGCCAAAAAAATATATATTTTAACTATGTGAGTTTGTCCAATTAATTCAGAGCTCCTACAGATTAGTGGACCATGTATGATAAAGGTTGTAATTCCTACACTGGTGTAAATACCCTAAACCTAAAATCTGCACTCCAATATACTGCACTGATATGTAAGGACCTTACTGTATGTTAATGGCTGCCTGCATTTCCATGCTAGACAGAAATGTCAGCTGAGGAAAATATTCACATTCACAAATATCTGCTTCTCTATTACCAGCAGGCCCTCTGCACCAGATATTTTTTCAAAGAGTGAAATCAATGCTCAGTCAACAGCACATTTCAGTTATCAGCTGTGCTCTTTGCACTGGAACACAATGACCAATCATCTTCCAAACAATATTACTGGTGTTCACTCTCACAGAACTCACAGCAAAGATCAAACTAAACAAAACACGTTATGAAGTTCTTGCCTATGATGGTGGAAGGTTAAACTCAAGATGCAGAGCTGGAATTAGCACGAGTAAAAAAAGCTGTCGCAAAAATACCTTTTGTGTGCCCGTAATGTTTCTTGTACTTCAGCACTGGGGGAGCATCGTTGTAGAGCATGTATGCAGAGCTGTTTGACTGTAAAACAAATGTCATTACTTATTAATTATTTATTAATGGATCTACAGGATATAAAAGGTTATTCTTTATGGACAAATATACCATAAACTATTTATATATCCATCTATTTATATCATTCAGTTTCATTAAAGCGTTTAGTTTATGTAATTTGCATTGCATTGTATAAGCCTAATTCCAAAAACACCAGGACACTATGTGAAATGGCAATAAAAACAGAAAGCTGTGTTTTTAATCATGCTTGATCTGCACAAAATTGACAAAACCAAAAACTACTAAGCATGATATTTGATATTTTCCTGTGATACTTGATGTTTTACTTTTGCTCTGTTGTTTATTCTGCTGTTATACAAGTCTTCTGCTGTGCAACCATACAGACCTTCACTGTTAATGTTGTTTGATGTGGTCACATTGAAATGAGCATGGACATCCTTGAAATAGTCAGTGTATAAATGCACCAAAGTATTGCTCCAAAATGTCTTCAGCATCAGTGTTGCTTTAACAGATGTGCAGGATACCCCCACATGCCATGAGAGTTGGTGGTTTTGGAACTGTATGCTGGTAACAGTCTGGATGATTGTTTTACTTCTTTAGCCCGTAACTGTGGCAATGTTCATTTTCTCCATAAACAATCTGAAACCACAATACATGTTTCCACAGTGCATCAGCCCATTCGGGATGAGTTTGAGTCCAGAGAAGTGTCAGCAGTGTTTCTGGATGCTGTGGACATATGACTCGCATGTGCATAGAACAGTGTTCATTTGTATTTGTGGATGCAGCCATGGACAGTGATTTTTTGATAACTGTTTCTCAAAGCATTTCTGAGCCCATGTAGTGTTTCCATCCATGCTTGTTTTCAGTACTGTGCTGTCTGAGGGGTCAAAGGTCATGGACGTGGAGTTGTGGTTTCTGGCCTTGTTTTTGACTCTAAGATTTATCTGCTTAGCCAGAATCTTTGGATCATATTGAGCACTGTAGAATGAGATTTTAGGTATCTCGTTCTACGGTGCTCAATATTACCCAACGTCCCTGACCTTCGACCCCTCAGACAGCACAGCACTGAAAACAATGGATGGATAATACTGCATGGGCTCAGGAATACCTTGTTAAGGAATGTTTAGGAATGTTGTTCCTTAACACTTGGGCTGTTTGCTGAAGTGCAACTTAAAAGTCAAGTCAGCACTGACTATGCTAATGACATCATGAGTAAAGCTACAGGTGACAACTTTAAAAATCCAGTTTTAAAATCTGTGACAAACAAACATTACAGGCTGATAGAGAATCACATGCCCTTTCCAACAAGCTCTAGAACTGAAGATACGGACTCCAGAATCTCACAAATGGTATCCAGGGCCAACTCTGGGTGTCCTTGGTGAGAAGTTTTGCTAGTATAATAGATGGGGTATAATGTGGTGAAAATCTGAATAGCTGTGTCAAACTTTACAGGACTATAAGCTGTTATGCTCGCTTTCTAGTGGCACATGGCTTTTTATTGTAGTCTTTGGGAAACTAGGGTAAACAAATTCAATATCTGATCATCATTAAACTCTTCATCAAAAGAATAGTTGCACAAATATTGGCACCCTGAAGAAGTCAAGTGACAGAAATGTAATACGGTCGGTAAGTTTGACATTGTGAGACATGTGAATGATGCAAGTTATAGCTATGATGGTGGACATTTAGCAAACAGTGATGCCCTCTGTGAGTCATCCTGTTAGTGTCAGCACCATTGGCAGAAAACTCCATGACCCAGGACTACATGCACGCAGACCGTTACGACAACTGCCCTTAATGCTAAGTCAATGTTGCCAAATACTGTAATGGCGTCATACCAGATTGCCGTGGAGTGACTCCGAATAGCAACGGGTCATCTTTAATAATGAGTCATGCTTTCTTTGTCTCTACCCATATCGCAAAATCTGCAGAAACTGGGTGAGAATATTTAAGCTGCATGTGGTGGGTTATCAAAGGAAACCATTAGAAACCTCCACAACCTCTACAACAGACAAGGCATGTTGGGTTAGCAAACATGGCAGTCAGTTGTTATACTGAGAGACATACTTTTCTATGTGTAGCTCAATAAATATTGCCCATATCAGTCTAAATGTATCATCATTTATTGTTCCTGGTAACCTTTATCTTCCTTCCCAATAGCATTGCAATCTGACCCTGAAATCACCAGGCTCCTACAAACTTTGGTGTTAGTGTCATTTACATGGTCAGCTAAGTCAAACTTAAAGTGCCAGTAAAATGGACCAGGCTGTGCATCCTCTATTTGCTTATGGGTGTTTTCGTGGTGAGCCACAAACCATCCGTACATATAAAGAACTAGGTTCCTTTTATATCCAAGCATGATTACATCATCTGTTTCAGGTGCTTTCTGGAAATTGAACAGTGTCTCTTGTCTTAAATTGCCCTTCTTGGACTGTGCTACAGGCATCAGCTTCCGAATGAGCAAATACTACATTTACAAAAACAATGAAGTTAATAAGATGAAGCTTTGTCTTTACACTACTTTCATAAAGTGGATTACTAATCACTGCTATCTGTTTTTATTTGCAGTTCACATGCTGTCTCATCTGTTTGTCAACATGTTGGCCAATCTCTGACAAAATTAGGAGTACACTGACCAATCAGTGTTCAGATTAATGGTCATGTAAGTACTGCAGGCCTGTATTCAAATCATTTAAACATATTATTCAAGGAATAGCTTCCAGAGAAATCAAATGTACACCAAACTTACCCCAAACAGTTGACAAGCCAGGGGATAATCAGTATCAGAAGTCTGCTTCCTTGACTTTACACTGGAGCTACAAGGCCAATGTAAATTTTGATTTTGAGCGACTTTGACTTCCATTACCTGATAGCTACATTAGCCTTGAAACTCCAGTGCGTATCTCAAGAAGCAAATGTCAGATACCAAACATACCTTGGCAGATGTGCCACACTGGGATGAGGAATAAGGTGCATTTCTAAGTGAACTATTCCCTTATCTGCATCAGCAGGAGTGAAATCAAACAGGGCCATACCTCATATCTGTGGTAGAGCTGGTCCAGTGTTCTACCCACTGCACCTTCACTCATGTTCACCGCATATCTGCTTAACTTCCACTTCAGCAATGAAGGATCCAGATACATGTAATCAACTCCGCTTCCCACTTTCCCCTTCCTATATCTGGGCAGCTTGTACATGATGAACCTGATATTATAAAGAGAATGAGAAAGAAATTCAGAACTATCAACAATGTTTCGGCATAGCTCTACCAGATCAAATACTCATCAAACAGCCAGGAAAACAGGTTTAAAGATCATCTACCAGTCCACAGGCTTTCCTTCGTCATTTAAGCAGGTCAGGTTTGTCTCACACAGGCAAGCTGAGGGAAATAGCTGAAGGCAAATCCAACAGAAACACCAGAGCTGAAGCATTTTGACCTCCGGCACTCAAACACCAAAGATCCCTACTGATGTGAAAAAAAGAAAGTAGCATGCTGTAGAGTTCGGTGGCTTCCTCATGAAGCGGTGACTGTAAAATAACACATGTTCAGCTGTGTGAGTGAGAAAGAGGAAGTTGGGCCACTTTGTCTTATGACTGCCATCATGACTGCTTATGAGAATGAAAAGGAACTTCCTCCAGCCCTTCTGCAGCAGCCTCGGCTGGCCACCGGGAAGGCCTTTACATGGCTGCTTGTCCAGTGGCTAAAAAACAGATACCACCTTGGATTTCTTTCATTTCCAGTTCAAAGACCACCAAGCTTTTCATTTTCAGAACCTTCCACAGAAGTCCCAGCAACTACACGTTAGATTGTTTATTCAGTATTCAGTCTGTCCAGTCCTAGCCTTTGAGTTTTTCAAAGAAATCTGCATCTAATAATCTGATATTAATCAAGTAATCAAGTAATCTCAAATCTCATTCAGTGACTCTGAAGCAGTGATGGTTTACTCAGTGACTCTGAAGCAGTGATGGTTTACTCAGTGACTCTGAAGTAGAGAGGGTTTATTCAGTGACTCTGAAGTGGTGATGGTTTACTCAGTGACTCTGAAGCAGTGATGGTTTACTCAGTGACTCTGAAGCAGTTATGGTTTACTCAGTGACTCTGAAGCAGTGATGGTTTACTCAGTGACTCTGAAGTAGAGAGGGTTTACTCAGTGACTCTGAAGTAGAGAGGGTTTACTCAGTGACTCTGAAGTAGAGAGGGTTTACTCAGTGACTCTGAAGTAGAGAGGGTTTACTCAGTGACTCTGAAGCAGTGATGGTTTACTCAGTGACTCTGAAGTAGAGAGGGTTTACTCAGTGACTCTGAAGTAGAGAGGGTTTACTCAGTGACTCTGAAGTAGAGAGGGTTTACTCAGTGACTCTGAAGCAGTGATGGTTTACTGAGTGACTCTGAAGCAGTGATGGTTTACTCAGTGACTCTGAAGTAGAGAAGGTTTACACAGTGACTCTAAAGCAGTGATGGTTTACTGAGTGACTCTACTCAGTGATGGTTTACTCAGTGACTCTGAAGTAGAGAAGGTTTACACAGTGACTCTGAAGCAGTGATGGTTTACTGAGTGACTCTGAAGCAGTGATGGTTTACTCAGTGACTCTGAAGTAGAGAAGGTTTACACAGTGACTCTAAAGCAGTGATGGTTTACTGAGTGACTCTGAAGCAGTGATGGTTTACTCAGTGACTCTGAAGTAGAGAGGATTATTCAGTGATTCTGAAGTAGTGATGGTTAATTTAGTGACTCTAAAGTAGAGAGGGTTTACTCAGTGACTCTGAAGTAGTGATGGTTTACTCAGTGACTCTGAAGCAGGTATAGTTTACTCAGTGACTCTGAAGTAGAGAGGGTTTACTCAGTGACTCTGAAGTAGAGAGGGTTTACTCAGTGACTCTGAAGTAGAGAGGGTTTACTCAGTGACTCTGAAGCAGTGATAGTTTATTTAGTGACTCTGAAGCAGTTATGGTTTACTCAGTGACTCTGAAGTAGAGAGGGTTTACTCAGTGACTCTAAAGCAGGGATCGTTTATGCCCTAGATCCTCTAACTATCATGAATTTTAAGAATTCTCAGACTACGATGCTCAACATGGCTGAATGACTGGGGCAATCCTCTGCAGATGCAAAAATTGGATGAATAAACTTCCCTCTATTATCTATCTATCTATTAATCATTCATCTATCTATCTATCTATCTATCTATCTATCTATCTATCTATCTATCTATCTATCTATCTATCTATCTATCTATCTATCTATCTACCTACCTACCTATGTACCTATCTATCTATCTATCTATAGACATATATAAGCTCCCTAACAGCAAAATTGTAGAGAGAATATTAAAGTGTTGCTCGTTGAAGGAGAATATCTTTTCCTAGTGCTGTTTAAACATAGGGCAGCATTAAGGGCCTGGGTTTAATTCCCAGCTGGAGTGTCAGGGTTTCCTTCTGTGTGGAGTTTGCATGTTCTCCCTGTCTCTCTGTGTGTTTTTACCTGGCACTCTGGCTTCCTCCCACAGCCCAAAGACATGCTGTCAGGCAAACTGGAGATAATAAATTGCTCACTAGGTGTGTGTGAATGTGTATGTCTCCGGGTCTTCCCTGCGATAGATTGGCAGCCTGTCTAGGGCATTTTCTGCCTCCAACACCCAAAGACCTACAAGGATTAAGCAGTTTAGGTGACGCTGAGTGAGAGAGAGTAAGTAAATGTTCCAACCCAAGTTGTGTATTATAATTTACTTTAGGTTTATTTTTCTTTTACTTTTTTGTGTTCCTGTCCGGGTTCAGAGCTGGGGAGGCCTCCAAAAGATGAACAGGGCCTTATGAGACCATAATTCATCTCAGTGTGAAAGTCTGGACTCAAGAAGTTTCATTTTCTCAGTGACGGATACACATCCTTTCAGGTCCAGAGTGTTGAGGTGTTCTCTCACAGTGAAGGTATGGACAGTAGCACCATGTTTTCATCTAAAGCAGTGGAGCTTGATTTTCTCTGTGTGTGCTGTTTATCTGATGGTGGCGGTTTTGATGGTGTGCTTGTTGGTGTATTGCATGATCGTTAGAGGTCCCATTTTCTTTTAGGACAAGATTTTTGACCACAGATCTTTCCAGTTGGTACAAGCTAGATTTCTTTATAAACATACTTAAAGGTAAAGGTATTATACTTTGAAGATACAAGTCCACCCACACTTGTGTCCATGTGACTGAGTAAATATAATTTTTATCCACCTCTGACTTCAAATGGGCCATGACACTCACCACAATTTGACAGAGGTTACATACAGCAACCCTTGTTTCTCCAGTTCATCCCCTTAATGTGGACATGACCATTTGGACCCATTGCGAAACACAAATTACGCAGTGACACCACCCACCGAATATAATTCCCTGTCCCCTCCAGGTCCCACTCCTGGTAAAGAATCAGAGACATCCGATTCTGAGCACTTATTTGAAAAATATGGCTACCTCAAATCAGGTATGGACTTTAATCTCAAGAATGAAGAATTTAGCCTGTTATCAGACCTGCTTAATGTCTTTCCTAAAGTCATGTATGTTTCCTTAATGAGCATTTGAATCAGAGCAGTGTCTTTTGTGTAGAATGTGGAGTTTGTGAGGACTGGCTACGGGAAGAATCATGTGAAGGTTATGTATATACGACGGGAGGGTACGCAACACTACATAATCGAGCTGAAAGCAAACGTCCAGCTGACGCTGAACTCTCGCAAGGACTACCTGACAGGAGACAACTCGGACATCATTCCCACTGACACCATCAAGAACACTGTCCATGCTTTGGCTAAGCTAAAGGGGGTAGGTGTAACATTCTCAGGTTACAGATGGGAGAGATCATCAATCATTAATTAAAGTGGGGGTTTTACCTTCTCTAGTAAAACTGTGTACTGTATTTCCAAAGGTGGCTAGAGTAGCCTAAACCTAAACCCAAACTCACCCAAGTAAATACAAGGTAACTTAGAATACATATAGGCACTTATTACAAGATCCAGCGATTATCAGCACAGGAGGTGAAGATTGTTAGGTTCTGTTCTGTTTTTGATCTTCAGAAGTCAGCGGTGTGATCAACTGCATAAGCCCTGAACGTCAGTACCAATCGCATAAACTGCATTATTTTAAAAAGGCGGGATACAGCAAAATACTCTTTGAGCAATGGCATACACGTTTGTTATATGAAGAGCTTTTCAAAGGGTTAAAGAACCTTCACATAGCATACGGTTCCAGTACACATTTAAAGTGTTACATTCTCACTCAATCAAGAATCAAATCTAGAACCACCCACTGCATTTCTATGGAGCTAAAGAGGTTCTTATATACGGCTTTGCACCAGGAACCTAGTGCCTAATTAGTTACACCAGTTGGTTTGGTAACTTTACTGCCTCATTTAAACTGTAAATTTCCACTGAAATGACAAGAGTTTGTACAAAAGTTTGAAGACGCCTACAAGAGCACAACGGTGAAGGCACCTATGAACTGACACATACGTAATACTGCAGGGCCCAACAAAAGAGCTCAACAAATGTAAATATTCTTTTTAGATTATTAAAAAGTAAAAAAACAGTAAAAAAAAAAAAAAAGTAGCCCCCAAAACAGGGTCGCTTTCCTACTGACTTTGTAAAGTCTCTGCATTCTCTTAAGTAGCTTCACCTAAAATGATGTCCTGCTGAGAACTTGCTGGCTGCTGACTTGTTTGGGCCCTTGAAAACACGCATTGTTTATTTATATTCCAAGGGATTCCCAGGGAAAGGTCAGAAATGCGATTTCACATAGGACTGAACGGCACTGGATCACTGAGTTTGGGTTGACATTTTTAGACTTTCTATTTACAGTATGCAAAAAGTTTCCTGCTTTGACAAAATTCAGCATTCTGAGACCCTTTTAGTGCTGCAGCACAGTGAGTACACTTATCCCAGCCTTGTCTTCAACTAGGTCAAAACCATCGAGGGATTTGCCCTGGACATCTGCCACCATTTCCTGACAGCTTTTAGGCACGTCACGCGAGCAAAGGTCGACATTGAGGAAGCCCCCTGGAGGAGACTGGAAAAGGTGAATGCCGACACAGTCGCAAGTAACAGTTCGAAAGCCCCTCGTTAAATGTCATGTTCTCTTCAAAAGACAATGAGAGAAGACTTCCTTTACAGCAGTGGACACCAACTCTGGTGCTGCTGATATAGTTTCCAGCAGAGTCTAGTAACAACCACAATCTGCCACACCTGCTGCAGCTAATGCTTTAGAAGTCCCTGATCAGATGCACTGGTGTCAGGTAAAGAGTAAATGCAGCATATCGGACACAGGTAGGGACTAACCTATGCAGGGAAGGATGTGTACTGTATACGAGTGCTCCACAGTAAATACATTCGTGTTGCAAATTTTAGTGTATTTTCTATTAATTTGATTTATTGAAAAAAAAAAACACAGGCCATGTCTTTTTCTCTGTAGTGCACATGTTAGCGTAATTGTAGGAATGCACAATGATATCGGAATCATATCGGCCTCAGCCACTAATCGTTTTTTTAAAAGTCATCCTTATTTGACCACTGTTTAGATTTAATTGGTATTTTAAATGGTATTTTACTTTATTAGATTTAATTGGTATTTTAAATGGTATTTTACTTTATTAGATTTAATTGGTTATTGATGGTGCAGATGAGCTGAAAAAGCCTATTACAGGAACAATAGCTGATGCAACCTAACATCATCATTTATCAGTTTGTCTGAAAGACTTGCTGACTTTCTTGCTGCACATGTGATCTACTGTGGCTTTCTCTGATTTGAATATAGCTTTAATGTAATGTAGTTATAGCTAAATGCTGCATGAACTGCACTCTGAAACGCTTGGGTTGGTGCCAGTGTGCGTACCTACAGTAAAATCAATGGCTGAATGATGTGATGTGGCACATGTGGTGTGTGGTGACCATTACAGAAGGCGGGTTTTGTATACCCAAGATATATAAACATATGTATATCAGCTGTGGCCCAAAACTCCCATATCAGCGCTTCCCTAGTTACTTTCACTCAACAAACAACAAACAGGGGCCCTCAGACAGTGTGCAGCACAATCTGCAGGTAATTACAAATATAGTGGTTATTATCACTGAATTGTTCCCAGAATCCTTGAAATACTTTTATATCTAAAAAATTCAGTTATTAAAACTTTATTGTCAGTTGTAAAACTTTGTCTGTGCATCTGACTAACTCTTTGACAGAATGGAGTTGAGCATTCCCATGCATTCATCTTTTCTCCAGAGTCTTGGCGCTTCTGTGAGGTAGAACAGTATCTAAATGGTGAGTGAAGCAAAGTGAGGCAAAAGGAGATGTTGGGGTGGGGTTGGGGGTCAGAATCTATCAACCAAAATGTACACAGAGCCATTAAGAGCTGGGAATATCATGTTCTGTATTAATGGTAGTTTGGTAGTTTTGGCAGATAACATAATCATAATCGATTTAGGGTCTATTCCAGCCCTAGCTGTTAATGTATAATGTCATGTGTTTTGTAATTTTCTGTACTTTTTTTTTTAATATGGCACATTCTATATGTTAACCTCATCTCGACAAATCTGATTTTTTAAAATTATTTTTATGTTCCATTAATGTTCTTCCACTACAACACCTAGCATGCATTCATTAATGACTTGACTGATAGCATAGCTACTGATGACTAATAAAAGAATGGTATTTGGCTTCTTAGCAGTAATTGTAGCTAATATAATGTTATGACTAGATAATAAGAACACATGCAGGAAATCGATAATACTATAAGTCTAATATTTTATTATAAAAATAATACAGTTATGTATCATTAATCAAATTAATATTTTTGAAATATTAATAAAATGTAATTAATTAATAAAATAACTAGAATTTTACCATTTACGAATATGTTCTTAGCAGTAATGTTAGCTTTCTGTCCTGCTAACCAAAGTGTCCTATTAAGCTGCCGTCTCACTTATCTTTTCAGAGCCTCCAGTGATTCACAGTGGAATCAGAGACATGAAGGTTCTGAAGACCACACAGTCAGGTTTTGAAGGCTTCCTGAGAGATCGCTTCACCACCCTGCAGGATGCCAGGGACAGGTTCTTCTGTACCTCAGTTTATGCTAGATGGCGCTACAACAAGCACCAGGGCGTGCCTTTTGACGCTGCATGGTAACCAACACTCAAACATCAGCTTAATTGATAAATTATATCAATATAAAATATATTAAATCATTAAATAAGATGGTGATTGCAGTGTGTTTGTTAAAGACAAGTTAGTAAAGAGGTATCAACACCCTCTACTACAGGAGAACTGTAAAGGACACCATCATCGAGAAGTTTGCTGGACCATACGACCGTGGGGAGTACTCACCCTCTGTTCAGAAGACCCTGTATGAGGCACAGTGTTTAATTATTGACAGAGTCCCAGAGGTCAGTCAGATTGACGGATTAGTGTTATTTAAGAATCTGTATGTGAACATTGATTGACTGGCTGTAACTGTGACCATAACTGTGAATTGTAAATAGACTGCATGTCATCTTATAGGTCGAGGAGATTGAAATAGTGATGCCGAACCAGCACTACTTCACCATCGACATGACAAAAATGGGAATCTCCAATAAGGATGAGGTTGGCTTCTTTAAAATGCTCATTGCTGTACATTGGCATGTCTTTAATGTCTTTCTTCATTACTAAGAAGCTGGAAAGGCTCCAGTGTTGGCCATATCATCAGGAAGCTGTATGTGTGATTCGCTCCAATGACAAAGCCCTCTGTGGCCTGGAGTCTGGGGCTGAATCTCTAATGGCTCCTTTTATAGTGCACTGGGTTATGAAACCTTCTGGGCTCTACATTAAATAGTGCACTATACTGTATGTACATGTACATGGCTGTGTGTGTATAGCCATATCAACTGTAGAGTGCATAATTAGCCTCACATTCTCCGGGTAAGTATGATGGCCACACCTCTCCCTGTATCTCCCTGTGATCTTAAGTCAATGCTTGGTAACACTGTGTGATAGAAGAAACTGCTAAGTTAGATCAGTGTTGCCGTGTTCCACACTCTAAATCTAATCTTAACATAGATTTCCAAATGGTTCATAGCTTAGATGGTTCTAGGAAAACTGATTAACAGAACTAGGGGTGGGCTATAGGGCCAAATATCAATATCCATTAGTATTTTCATGATATGCATCATAATTTATACAACATTTCTCAATATTTGACACACACAACATATATATATATATATTATTGGAGCATCCAATATAACTTAAACATTTACATGATGTTATGATTAAATATTAGGTAAATACGCAGGAGCTTATTAATAAGTCTAATATTTCTTCATAAAACAATCTTTGCATTAAACCCAGTAAAACTAAACTAAACTAAACCAAATCTAATCAAACATGCCTAGTGCAACCTGCAGTGTTCTGTAGAGCATATAGTGTGACATTTTATTACAGTAATGATAAATATTCTTATATTTTCCCCCTCCTTTTATTATTTAGAGGTTCTTTAAACTTTAGAACATTTTCACACTCAAATTTCCAAATATGTTTCATCATTCTGGGTATTTCTATTGTTTCTTTCAGGTCCTTCTACCTCTCGATAATCCAGCTGGTAACATCACAGGGACTGTGTGCAGGAAGCCACGGGCTAGACTGTGAAATTTATTGGAGAAAAAGGGGAATCCACAAACAAAGGCGTTCTGACAGATCTGTAATCACCTGCAGACAAACAAATTTGCATTGTGTATTCACCTTACTGCTTACCTGAAAGCTGTGCCTAAAATAAAGACATGCATTACTACAAAAATCACAACCATTCCATGGGTGCAACAAAAGTGCATAAGAATGTTTTGAAGTCACTAGAAACTATTGTGAACAATATTATTCCAAAGTACGTAAGAGTCTAGTTCAGTTGCATACAAGTGTATACAATGATTCTAGGATATGTTAGATAAGATTTGTAAGATTTGCTAAATTTCCCTCGGGATCAATAAAGTATCTATCTATCTATCTATCTATATCTCTACCACAAAAGAAAAAATTATATATATATATATATATATATATATATATATATATATATATATATATATATATATATATATATATATATATATATATATATGGTAGGACACTGTATGGTAATTTTACAGTGATGAATGGAACAGAGTTGACTTTTGAACCTACAGAACATGAATAACTTCAGTTGTAATAAAACTGGGATTTAAACTCCAACATATGGAAACATCTGAGGACAAACACAAATTTAAATACGTCTGTGTGCAAACGTTTATACCTCCAAGGAAAAATTGATTTTTTTTGTAACTGAAAATAAGTCAACACATCTTCTACAGTGGAGGGTGCTGAACTCTGGTCTTTCTTGCAGTTTTAATTAATCTTTGCTCAAACCCACACGATCACCACTCATTAGTTTAAACTCATCAGTAAAGAAAGTTTGGCTGGCATCCCAGAGCTCAGAAAACACTAAACTGTTGTGGAGTCTGGCCCACCACTCCCCACTCCTCCTCTACAGGGAGCCAATTTCTATTTATTTGCTGAAACTAATACAATGTAACAAACATAACAGCATGCTCTTTACACAGAATGTGTTAATGTAGTTTCACTTAGCAAAAAAACTAAACAAAAACATGTAATCCAATCAGGTGCACCCAAACTTCTGAATATGACCACAGACAATTACGTAATGATTAGTTTGTGAAATTTAAAGCCACACTGTATGACACTAAATTATTAATATGGCAAATGATTCCAACATAGCAGTGTATGACCGCATGCTGACTTCTGGTTATCTTCCTTAAATGTCTTGGCAAACTGAATGCAGGTCTGCTCAATAAGAATAAATCCACTGGGTCACTAAGGCCTTGGTCAGACTGCTAGCATATCCTACCTCTATCCAGACTATTTTTAATCATCTGGACAGAAAAAAAAAAAAAAACGCATTTGAAATGTGATTGCAATCGGATTAGCTAAAACTGGATGTTAAAGTGTCTTCTGCATCACTCCCAATGTGGCAAACAACAACAAAGTCAAATCCAAAGTGAGAAAAGTGCTGGGATGTGCTCTGTAGCTATTGACTCAGACACAGTAACCCAAGCAGATAGGATGATGATACACAAATCATGGACACACAAATCCCAACCAGTTACTTGCAAATAACACTGCAGAGAGTCATCTAAAAAAAAATCTGATAAGAGAAACAAATCCCATTTGCCTGCCGTTCAAACACAGCCTACGAGAGGTGAATATAAAATGTTTAGTATAATGGACAAATGGACAATACAGTACACTACTAAAAATTTTTCATTGGAGGACTGAATAACCTGACAAGTTTACTGGCTAAAATGATATGTTTATATATGAAGTAAACACAGGACATTATTAATGCATTGCAAGCCTAATACTTCATCACAACACAGTCGTTTTGTTTACTTTTAAATCAGCACTTTTTTAATTCAAGCACAATTTATTGCAAACTTCTGACATACATTTCAATCTTCTATTGCAAGACAGACTTCAAAAGGATGCTGTGGAAAAGACTTCTGTCAAAATGAACAATAAACCCAACCCCACCCCGCCTTCCCCCAAATCAGCCTGAGCACCACTGATTAGGAACTGACATATAACTGCCATTTTTAAGCCTATGCAACAACTGGTATTAACCAAGTCAATGTACAGACTGTACTGTTCAGGAATCGGTCCTTCTTAAAGAAATGTCACTTTCTCAACCGCAAGCAAAAACAAACATAAAGATACTGAAAGATTAGTTATGGCTAACCATGGAGTAATCAAGCTAGTTGCATGGAAAACAAACAGAGCCTGGTTTTGGTTTAGATCTCAGACTCTAGCTACCTGTTAAACGGCTTTGTGTGAGTTCTTAGATTAATATGTTTAAATAAAATAAAACCTTAATAAAACTGCACACAGCTGTAAGATGGTTACGGTTATCAAAGCCAAACAATTGAGCATTTGCACTGTAACCTAAATACAAATATTCATAAACACATTTGAGGAGAAAAGGGAAACAAGCACCAAAAAAAAAAAAGAAAAAGAAAAAAAAAGCAACAACAAATAAATTACTAGCCCCTCCCCTTTGTCACTTTCTCTCTGTATGTACAGCCCATTGATGCAGCGTTCATTTCCCTTAAACCCTAGGAAGGAGTAATGTAGGTCTTACCTAGCAACATCTCACACAATAGTGTTTAAAATCTTAATGCCAGACACATTCAGTCTTTTACATATACAATTAAATTCTTTAAAAATCGCAAACAATAATCAATATTTCAATATATGTACAAGTTCACAAAGGGTCTATTAAAAATAATCGGAACATAACACCATTCAGAATCTTTAACTCAACGAGACAAACGTAACATGTACCTGTACAACAAACTCAGACTGAGAAAGACAAATTCACATTAAAGTTTTTTCTTTCTTTGCTCGTCCTCAAAGATGCATAAAATACGCTCAAGGATGTGGCCTTGTTTCAGTCTGCAGATACCCTGCCGTTCCATGGCATGATTGTCTTCCAAGAAGGGGCTGGCCGGTCCCCAGTGCTATGAGGCATTGCTTTTTAAGTGTTGGGTCTGAAGTGGCTTCACATGGTATTCGTAAATCTTCAGTGCAGGGCCGAGTTTTATCGAGAGTCCAGTCAGAACGTCATTGCGAGTCATTAATAAAAGAGATTTGCCATCGATTTCCTGCAAATGCAAATGGGTTATGGTTGAGATGAAATGTGCAATCAAATCCAGGTAGCTAACTATCTCAGTATTCAGTCAGTAGGCTAGGTTTAGGTAAAGATAAGCTATTAGCCCTCACAGCTTTTAGTGTTTTACATTAATGTAAGTGTTAACGAGAACATATTGAGTCATTAATGTAAAACTTTAAAAGCTGTGAGTGCTAATAGCTTATCTTTACCTAAACCTAGTCTACTGAGTGGATCACGATCAGTGATGCATCTCGCATATATAGTAAATGTAATAGTGAGAAGCTAGTCAAGCTTATTAATAATACATAAATCATTCTGCTTTTGTGGCCATGCTGCATCACGTCAGTGCAGTAGCTGCACAGACACAATGTGAGAATGATGGAAAGATTTTGCTGCTTCTCTTGATAGACATGCTACCAGGATAGTGAAAAAAATCTACTGCTGTAACATTTTAACGCACTGTCAAAAGTGTTGGAGAAACTTAGGGCTTTGCCATCCATATCCTCATATACGTCATATACACTGCCTGGCCAAAAAAAGGACCACCTGGATTTAACTAAGCAAGTAGGTAAGATCCTCCCATTGGATCTTTCTGCACAGGCGATTATGTTTCAGCTAACTTAATATAATTTAATCCTAACAGATGCAGTGAGTAGCTTCTCATTTGTTAAAAAGCACTGAGGGGGCCAGTGCTTTTTAACAAATGAGAAGCTACTCACTGCATCTCGGGCAGTGTCTGAGCTCGTGGTGAGTTTTAGGCTCTAAACTTCCTCTACTAGCTGGAATATTATCCAACGGAACACTAAGCACGGTTATGAGTCGCTCTGGATAAGAGTGTCTGCTAAATGCTGTAAATGTAAATGTAAAAAAATCATGTGGTCCAGAGCGAGAAATTAAAGAGATTTCAAAGAATGAAAAAACATCCTTAAGATGTCAGCTACGTTTCGTCATTTCTTGACATTAAAAAAATTTAAAAAAAAAGTCCAAAATGGTAAAAGGTATTAACACATACGCTAACAAAGTACAGGAGAAACAAGTAAGCTATAATGTTTAATAGGGATGCATCAATACCTATTTGGCCAGTAGAAGTATATTTTTTTACTACTCACTGATGCATGTATATATATATATATATATATATATATATATATATATATATATATATATATATATATATATATATATATATATATATATATCAAAAAAAGTTAGTTATTAGTAAATGAGCACAAAGTACCATAAAAGTGAAATAATTAAAATAGCTGATTTGCAAGATGTGCATTAGCAGGCTGTATTACCTTTATTAGTTAACTTGGATTAAAAAGCATTAGAGCTGAGAGGAGCACATCAGAAAAGTAGTACTCGCTATATAAAAGTCAGCATGCTGCGCACCGAGTACTGAAAGACTGAGCTACTGCTGTACACTGACTGAAACGTACAGGGGTTGGACAATGAAACTGAAACACCTGGTTTTAGACAACAATCATTTATTAGTATGGTGTAGGGCCTCCTTTTGCGGCCAATACAGTGTTATTTGGGCAGCCGTGGTTTTATGTTTTTTGGATACAATCCGGGTCAGCACCCGAACATCCCTTTCAGACAGCTTCGTCCACAGTTAATCCTGTTGGATGTGGTTCGTCCTTCTTGGTGGTATGCTGACATTACCCTGGATACCGTGGCTCTTGATACATCACAAAGACTTGCTGTCTTGGTCACAGATGCGCCAGCAAGACATGCACCAACAATCTGTCCTCTTTTGAACTCTGGTATGTCACCCATAATGTTGTGTGCATTGCAGTATTTTGAGCAGAACTGTGCTCTTACCTGCTAACTGAACCTTCACACTCTGCTCTTACTGGTGCAATGTGCAAGTAATGAAGATTGGCCACCAGGCTGGTCCAATTTAGCCATGAGACCTCCCACACTACAATGACAGGTGTTTCAGTTTCATTGTCCAACCCCTGTATATAGTAGGACAGTAACAGTTGTGATCTCTACGTTGGGTTACATGCATTAATGTATCCCTAGCCTGTAATACACCTGTATGGTAAGTGCACCTGATAAAATGGACTAACATTATAGATACTCGGTAGGTGTCCTTAATGTTGGTAATATTAATGCAGTTGGTAAGTGTGCAGTGATACAGTGCATAATTCATGATAATTAAATATGTAATAATGAAATTCAAATATTACAGCAAAGCCAAAGTATAACTCATCTACCAAAGGTCCAAAGGTGCTTTATGAATAGAATGTACTACTGTATTATTTTACATTATACATTATTACCTGATCCTGGAAAGCGTTGGCCTGCTCTTCAAATCCAGTAGCTTTAAAATAATTGACAACGTCTGCTACTGCCCAGTGGGCCGGGTCTGGAAGCTGCCCGTTCTCCACCGAACTGTGAACGAAAAGGGACACTAATAAGCTACAGAGAAGTATTAGCATACAAAATCAATAATTCTATATAATTACCATGTAAATGATGTAAATGTAAACTGTTACACTGTATTGATCACCACATAGAAAACTTAACCTGGTTCATTAACCTGAATGAAATCATGCAATAAACAGCTTCAAAATCCATTAAGATTAAATATGTTCAAGTATACATTTAAATAAACTAGGCATTTTGATTGTTCCTAGAGCTAGAATTAATGATCTGCACAATATACCACATACAGTTCAGGAAAAATAAACAAGACAGACTTCTCTGAAGCCATCCTTTGGGAGAATCTTCAGGGCTCTGTTGTGGAATTATGCTTTGTGCTGGGACCTAACTTTGTTAAAAAGCATCTGTAGGGATTTAACCAGGTGATGCTGGATGCTGGATGTCGTTTGTACTTAGAACATTGAGGAAGATCTGTAGTATCTGACTAATTACAGTGTGCCAGGCAGGCTTCACAGAGAGAGACTTTCATGCAAATTCAGTTGTTTGAAACCTACTTAAACTAATTTCCACCTCTGTTACAGAATGTAAAGCAACCTGCAGCTCATGTGAAACAGCAATGGCTACAAAGTCTCAAGTCTTAAAACCGAAGACTTACTGGATGGCTGATCAGAAGATCCTTTTAAAAACATATACAAACATTTCTGCAACCTGCTGCATTAACTTGTCAAATAATAATACAATCTATTTAAAGGGGACTTATTATGTTCATTTTCAATGTTCATACATTTATTTTGGGGTCTACTGGAATAGATTTATATGCTTCACTTTCACAAAAAACATTTTTCTCATGTGGTACATCTTTATTGACTTCCTGTCTGAAACGCTCTGTTAAGAGTTCCTGTGTCTTTAAGCCTCGCCTTCCACTGAACCAAAAGTGCTCTGATTGGTGAGCTTCCCCACTCTGTTCTGACTGTTCAACTGCCAGAGTGGCATCCTACTACACCTTCAGGACACTAAATAAAAGGGACATAAATGGAAAAGCATAATATGTCCCTTTTAAAGAGCGGTGTTTAATCTTCTTTCTTGTTGTGTCTGCAGTTTACATACTGTGATCAATTTCCTCCTCTCAATCCCTAACTTTACTCAGAGTGCACTTTTCATTGGGAAGAATGGTAATGATTACATTACGTGGTCCTCAATGAACCTGTAGTGCTTTTAGGACAAGATGCATGAAGCATCATGTGAGACTGTAAGGGCTAGGCTGTATCCAATTTGAAACATGCCACTAGTTGAATACAAGTTAAATTATTAGATGCTGGCTTAGGGAGAAGAAAACTTAACATGTCTCATAAATATTATGTTAATAAACCATCCTTGATCCTCTGTTGTTAATGCTAAAAAGAAAATGAATATTCTTTTCTAAATAGAACAAAATTACAGTGTAAGTGTTTGAAATCATTCATCATAGATATTGTAATTCAATGACAACTAAAACACAGTCAACTGAAATGGAAACTAGACACTGAGAAATAAACTGATGGTATATTTAAAATTTAGTGTTTTTTAACAACAAGAAGTTGACACATAGTAACTGTTATTAAATAACTGTGTATTTACAGTCATTTATTGACTTAAAACTGATTATGATGAATTCTTGATGCTTTTCACAGCTTTCCTGATTTCTACTGGATTAACTATAGCTCTGTTCAAAACACTGAGACCTACAGAATATTACACTCAAGTCAGAATCATTTAGTATGTGCACTTGCAATGAAACTGGATTCCAAACTTTTAAACAGCGGTGTATACAGAACACTTCTACACCGTGTCTATCTTTAACCTTCAACCCAAATCACCTGACGCATAATCTCACACACATGTAACAACCAGCAACAAATAAAATGCTAATGTGTTAAATTGAGAGAGAGAGAGAGAGAGAGAGAGAGAGAGAGAGAGAGACAGAGACAGAGAGAGAGAGAGAGAGAGAGAGAGAGAGACCCAACTTGCATACCTTTTGGTGTCCATCGAACCATTTGCCTTGGTTTCCATGACAGCTGGAAAAACACAAACAGCCCATTAAGAAGCTGCCAGGACTCAAAATTAACAGTGTCCCTTTGTCCCAGGCACAGGATCTGTGACATGTGGCGTTCTCCTCACTCAACTACTAACGGCAGGATTTTGAGCCACGCTGAAAAAAGCAATTGTGTTGACATGTTTTCATTTATCCGTGTGGAAATGTTCATATCGGACAAGTACATTTAAAGCAGCACTTTTTTCCAGGGCACTCCAAAATGATCAGCAGCTGAACACGGGTGCCTCTGTTCTGCTCGGGCTGGTCACGCGTCTTTTAAAGTGGTTTTAACCTGAACATAGTGATGGTCCCAGTATGTAAACTCTGAGCTAATTTTAACTGCTAATACTGTCTTACTGAGTTGGGTAACTTAGCAACTACCTCCAGTGAAGGAAGCAAGTTGATACAGAAGGCAGCGTTAAAGACAAAACCGCTCACAGGAAGGAACCTTATCTGCCATAGATCTGCGTTTGGCCTTGGAAATCTACTCAAAATCTGACTCGATTAAACACATATCTACAGTTTTACACGCTGACAGCAACTAGTTGCTTAGCAACACGTTTGATCAGCAGTTGTCATATATATGGGAAAAGACTTTGTGCAGAAATATGCTGCAGTTGGAGCCATGATCGCATATCGACTGTGTTAAAAGTGAAATAACTGTGTTCCTAATTCCAGCCTGCCAGGAGAGCTCTAAAAAAAGTGAACACACTGACGGATGTAAAATCACTACTTATTGTAATAACAGTCTTATTAAGTGTGTTTATTATAATATTATCCTAATATCTGCTTACTACCTAATTAAACAGCCTTTTAAGGGCCCTGTTTCCACATGTCCTCCTCTGGAGTCCACTTATAGCATTATAAGTATATAAGTGTGGTGTGGTTTTAAAATACCACAAATGGCCATTGCTCATTTTACCATGACTATTTTCCAAGCCCTCCATATCATTTAGAGTTAAATAGGCTATTATGGTTCCTGTACCCTCAAAACAGATATATGTAAAGATCTCTGTTCTGATTGGTTGTCCTGCTTATAACTTCAGTGTAAAATCGATAGGGATGAATATGAGGATATAATGTGTTTGTTTGTTCTTTACAAAAGTAAAGAACTCAAAGTATTCTTCTGCGGTTTAGCTTCCATACGGAGTGTGCAGACTGGGGAAAGAAAGGAACGTTTTGAAATTTCAACAGGTTTTCTAAATTACCACAGGCAACTCAAAAAACAAAACAGGCCCTTTAGCTCTCATTTTAATTCCAAATTAACTTAGGTCATTTCTTTTATTGCTTTATACTAGATCAGGTGAGTGAGCCCCTATCTGTCATGTCTCTGACAGCACTACAATTAAGCTGTCTTAATTATGGACAGTGCAAACAATGTGATTTTCCAAATTTCAGCACAACTGAACTGATTAATGTAAACAAAGTCATTCATAACAGTATGCCTTTTTTATAGTCATGTTGAAAACAACACAATAATAAAATTACTCTGTTTCTGTGGAGACTAAGTGACTAAGATTGAGACTTTCAATCTCAAAGCTGTCATAAAACAACGTATGTCATATGGCAGCGCATTATTAAAAAAAAAAATCACATAACTTTCAGTAAGGTAGCTTGTATTATACACTTTGGAAATGTGATACTTTCTGTGGTAAGCTGGTCGACAAAGTAACTCTCAAATCAAAGCACTCTAAATCACTTTGTTTTAATTTTAATACAATTCTTAATTGCAATACGTGCAGATTTCATTTACTGAGACTTCTGTTTCCTGTCAGCTGATGAATATCAGTCAAGTAATCAACAAAAACCATTAAACCACCAGTGGTGAGTTTGAAATAAAGAATGACATCTTTGGATCAGCAAGCTCAGAAGCTTGTAGCAATGAGAATGTGAGATACTAACAATCTGAATGAAAATGACTGATTATTTACCTGTTTGTCACCGATGAACGCAATGTTTCATTTGATGGCCTCAGCTCAAACTTCATGGTATGCACTCTTCATTAGTGGCATCATTTCCTGTGGGTTTTCTGCTGCCAGGTGTCTTCAAGGTACGTCTCTGTGTAGAAATAACCCAAGGGAGTTTAAAATGGCAACTGATATTATACGACGTGACAGACAGGAATCAACACAGACACACTGATCCATGATTTATGATCCAAAGTATGCAGAAACCTTCTCATTCATCGGTTCTTTTAAAATCATACGGTGTTTTAGTATTCTAGGGAGGCTTTATACTAGATTACTAGAATACTAGAATAGAATTCTTATACTAGAATACTAACATTGCTGTGAGGAATTGATTGCATTCAGCCACATGAGCATTAGTGAGGTCAGGTACTGATTTTGAATGAATAGTTCTTGACCACAAACAGCACACCAACTCATTCCACTCCAGAGAATGTAGTCCAGTGCCGGGGGCTTTACATCCCACTAGATGATGCCTTGCATTGGGCATGGTGACCTCAGGTTCTCGTGTGCGGCTGCTCATCCCATTTTAATGCTAATGTTTTCAAGTTGTGTATGCATGAAAGTGTTGAAATCACTCATTAGAAGGGGTCTACAAACTTTTAGATATATGATGTTAATCCACATCATGTCCTAAAATGCAAATTTGAATAAACTAATGAATTAAAAAAAACTCCTGGAACTCCTTCACATACCAAGCATATCAAGGGGGGAACGAGCCAATATGACAGATGTAGTACATTAAACTTTACACAATGACTATCCTGAATATTATATGAATAAATTCATTGAACTGATGATCATTCTAGTAGATTAGACATAACCGGAAGCATCACAGCTACTAAGATTCACTTCATACAGCAGCACTTCTATTTTGCACATCCCTCATAAGCTTCCAACTTGTGAAGATGCTCTTCTGAAAATAGCACAGATACGGATAACAGTATTCGGGCACGTTTCATAACTCTTTCTGAGACAAGAATAATCACAGCTCGCTCTCAGATGTCAAAATGTAAATACAACTGTTTATAGTTTAGTAATAAAACCCACGTGTCATCCAAGTCAACTTTTTTAGGTTCTGACAGCTAAAAATCAGCCGAATTCAGTACAGAATAAAGTGCCACTGGACAAGAAGGTGAGCACAGTAAAGGAACTAGCCAGCTAAGAAACACACGAATAACGATGTTAGCCAGCTAAGCTACATTCAGCTTTATTGCTGTCTGCTTTGCCCCACTAGTAACGGCAGCTAATTAAGCTCAATTGACCGCGTTAACCTCCTCTGTACTGGAAAACAGACCTGTTTATAAAACAATAAATATTCCGCCACAATAACACATACCTTTTTAAATTAAGTGCGTCCCGTGTGGATCAATAAAAGAGCGAGGTTGTCTCCTGCAGCTCTGCTAGCTAAATTTGACACAATCCGACTTTCCTTCCGGCAAAATCCTCCTACGCACACGGCCGCTTCAGCCAATCAGGCAGGCGCAGTCAAGGCGACCGCACTGAATTGTGGGGGCTGTAGTTTATTTATTTCGTTTTAATCGTAGTCGTTTTAGTAGACCCAGTACATCACTTTTTAATTAATCAGTAATAGATTTAACCTCCAATATAAATAAAATTCGCAAATCCTCTTGTCAAAGGCCTGAAAATGATGAAGGCTTTCAGTGTTCATGTTTTAGCTGGTGAAGCTAACCACCTTACAGCATCTACAGTACAGAGGCATATGTTTATTAGCGTCTCTGTGGACTGTATCCACATTCACAAAACAGGATCTCAGCATGCTAATCTCAAGGCAGATCATGTTTCTTAAGGGATTGTGTGTACTATAAAGGTGTGGTGACAATACAATGAGGCCTAGTATGAGTCCAAAATTAATGCATACCATAGTAAATCATTATTTGAGTTCTTAAACTGTACATTAACATTAAAACCATAACATACAATTAAAACACGAGTCCCAAAAACACTTTTCCAGTCAATCCTATAACAACACTGTTACTCCTATCACACAGGAGTAACACATTAATCACATTTCCATTGTAATGTGTGTATTATTAACATCATGTCATGTGTTTTTAGACACTTCTTTAGATGAAGTGATATCTAGATTATATCAAGCATATCAAGCATACTGGATTACCGGATTATGGAAATGGAGACTCACAAAGCATGCCTTATATCTCCTCTTAATGTCCATTTTATTAGCTCCACTTACCATATAGGCAGGACATTTGACCAGAAATGTATATTACTGTCTGGAGTTTTTACATCGAATACATTTTACAAACTTAATTTCTTAATTTCTATAAAGAACTATGTCATTTATTCATTCTCATGTTTATTTTTCTTTAAATCATTTTTAAAAATAAATCTTAAAAATATTGACTGTCCTCAGCCACATCTGAGCCACTTCTTTAGGGGTCTGGTTATGAATCAGGCTCAGTCACTATTTCCAGTGAAACCACTGGCCACCGTAGTTTATTTCAGTAAACTAGAATATTTTTGCTGTCTGAGTGTTCAGAGTTTTGTGTGGAAGAGGAAGAAAGGTCTGATTAGTTTGTGAAGCAGGAAAAGAAAAAGTTGTGATAAAATATATATCAGGATTATTGGATGGATCAGCGGCATGCAGACATAGCTTCCACATAGTATAGGACAGCATGAAGTTCCATGGGAAGAAAACAGTGTGCAGTTTCCCTTTTATGGTTAGAACACAATTTGTCCAGGGTGACACTCATTCTGATTAAGGACGCATTCTTTCCTTCAATGTTATGATTTTAAGCTTGTTTTTAAATGAGGATGAGCTACTGGGCCAGGCACTGTCACTCTAATATATCCCAGAAAAGATTAGGTTGAAGAAGGTTGTTGTAAATGTTGGGGATTTCTTACCTTTATTGCATTAAATATGTATTCAATGCATGCCATATCAAAACATCATTTGAATAAATGGTTTTTATATCATAACTTTTCATAAATGAGCTTTTTATACTCATAGATAAAAGTTCCAAATCATATTGTATCGTATTGTATCAGCCTATGTTACAACATTTTGACACATAATGATTTATTGCACAACCTGTTAAATGTAATATACACAGATCAGGTATGTCATTATGACCATTAGTGTATCTACTTTATTCACTTTATCAGCTCCACTTACCATATAGGAGCACCTTTTTGTTCTACAATTACAGACTGTAGTCTATGTGTTTCTCTGTATGCGTTATTACCCTGTTCTTCAATGTTCAGGACCCCCACAGGACCACCACAGAGCAGGTATTATGTGGGTAGTGGATCATGCACAGCAGTGCTGCTGGAGTCTTTAAACACCTCAGTGTCACTGCTGGACTGAGAATAGTCTACCAACCAAAATTATCCAACCTACAGCTTCCTGCGGGTACCGTCTTATGACCACTGATGAAGGACCGGAGGATGACCAACACAAGCTGTGCAGCAGCAGATCAGCGATCTGCCTTGACTTTACATCTACAAGGTGGACCAACAAGATAAGAAACACAGAGTGGACAGTGAGTGAACACAGCGTTTAAAAACTCCAACAGCACGGCTGCGTCTCATCCACTCACACCAGGGCAAAAAAAGTAAAAGGGAAATAAAAGGTGGTGTGTACCCGTATGGTAGATTACACAAAGACTGACAGGTTCCAAATGTACTCTCTATATGCCTCACCTACACTTACCTACAGCTACATTAGTTTGGAAAGCATGTTTGTGAAATGCCCTTAGACTGGAATAACTTGAGGGCTAAAATACATCATATCTCAACTTTAAGTCAACTTAAAACTACTTTTAAATAAACATTTTAAATTTCAGTCCGGCATATCTTGACATGGGCCTTTATACTGATGTACATGTTAATATAGGTGCCGTTTTATTTCAGTTTACTATATTACAGCATGTTATTGCAGGTCTTACATAGCCCACTGTAAATAAGACCTTGGTCTCTACTGGCTTATCTGCCTGTTTGTTTGTAGTGCATAAAGTGCCCTGGTTTTGGGGGGGTGGAGGTTTGGGTGGGCCGTTGTCACATGTTGGTTTGCTGCTTACTCACTTACCATAGCGGTGCAGATCCTAGCTTTGATACAAATGTTTGGGGTTTGTTGCTAGGCCATGAGGGACCAACAAGGTCCCTAGTTTGCTATAATGCCACCCTGAGTGCTGTATCCTTTCAAGGATGAACAGAATTGGGATTTTGAGACATTCAGGGGTCAAGCAGGTAAATTAGGAGCCCTTGTATTTTGCACCTTTTATGCATGCATAAATACATAAAGTAAAATGTGTAAATAATAAATAATAAAGGGTGAAAGGCATGCAAGTTTTCTGTAAGGGATATGACCCCATCCAAAGAGGGCAAGGGCAGAGGTTTCTAAAAACAGCAACACCGAAATACAAAGCATTTTCTTTTATTTGTTACAGTGACATATCATTTGGTACATAAAATATGCTACAGCGAAGAGGTGTACACGTCCCTTAAAAATACATGTAATAATACGGGGGAGGGAGGGGGCAGCTTTCTAAATGACATTGTGCAAATTATCATACAAACTAAATACAGAGACATTGCATACTATAGCCCACACTGACAAGTGAAATAACTAAATTTTTTTTTTTTTTTCTTTTTTTGAATATCGTTTTTTTCTGGGAGTGTCGAGTGCTAAACATTCCAATGAAATAAATAAAACACACTGCCTTCAACTAGGAATTTGTTAAGAACCTTCCATGACATTTTCCTTGAAATGTCAGTTAGGCCAGTTCGACAAATAGAACATTACATATATAAGCCATCTCTTTAAACATATTTATAAATAAAACCGATAAAGAAAACAGACGTATGAAACACAGCCATAAGGCTGACGGTCCAGGTCAGCAAAACATTGTTTTTGTGCTGGATGTGAATGCCACTTTGTAACTACCGTTTGGCTTTCCACACTAGTTCCAACTGCATTTTGGTTGAGGGGATGATGGATGGAGAGGTGATACAGCTGAGAATGTGACAAAATAAAAACAATAGAAGCAAAAATGGACACAATTCATGACATATTTCTTTATGGATCAAATCAAGTTAAGCTGTTGCACTTAAACCAGATGACATGGCTCCACAGAGTAACAGCCTTCCATTTTCATGCTGGTGTATTAATCTTTCACAGAAAATCAACATTTCTAAAGTACTTAATCACTGAAATACCAAAGCACAGTGTGCTTAAAAATGAGGTGAGTGATATAACGTTCCACTGATATGCACTGGCCTAGCAGTTGGGGGTTTGCCATGTATGTGCTCTGGCTGATATTGTGTACCAATCTGCAGATTCTGTTAAAAAAACAAAACAAAACAAAACAAAACAAAAAAAACTTCAACAGTTTTTATTCTTCAGTCTCTCGCACGCACACACGCACCCACGCACGCGCACGCACACACACAGTGAGTGTGGTGCATCATCATGGACAGTGTGAAACTTAAAAACTGAATGAACACGTAACAGACAAAAGATGTTGCTGGCAAGAACAAGCAGCACCAATCCTTAAAAAAAGTGCATTTTCACAGACTAAAATTAAAAACATTTGCGTCACCACAAATAAGAGTAACTGGCCTCTTCCCTTTTCATAAATATATATAAAAAAATAACAATAACAACAGGAAGAACACATCATTCTTTAAAATGATGATAGATTCTGAAACAGAACAAAAAGACTAAGGGTGTGGTCTGGTGCTTTGTGTTGCAGCCCAAAAGAGAAACTGCACCTCGTGCCTATGTATAGCTTTAGTGCAATCTGCACCCAGAGAAACATGGCACTCATGGATCTCTCTCAGCCTCATGGAATGAAGAAATGTGAAATAGTTTAAACACACATGATGGTCATAGCTTCACTCTCACCTTTGAAGGAGTGCAAAATAAAGGAAAAAAAAAAATCCCAAAAGCCCTATGAGAACCCTCCCTCCCACTAAAACTCCAGGAATTCCTTCGCGCACTTTTCCGTGTCTGAGATCCGGATCTCTTCTTCTTCGTAGTCGTCAAAGTTGCTTGTGTCGCCTGGCCCTCTGCACTTTGGTATGATGGGCGCCTCCACCTGAAGTAAAAGAAAGACAATGACATTATACCAGAGCCAGATAAGGAAACCTGGCCACTTCCTATTTCACTCTTTATACACAAAGCACGGCTGAAAAACAGTAGCCCAACAGTAGCCTAACAGTAGCCCAACAGTAGCCCAACAGTATGAATGGAGGGTAACAAGTATTTGTTTCTAAGCGGAAGTCCTTCTTTTATTATTTCGGGAAAGTAATGACATGTATTTCATGTATAGGAATAAAAGTCAAACAAAAATGTTTTCAGATGTTCTACAGCAGCGGGACGCTAGCATTACTGCTACTGTGTGGTGAATGGTTGGTAACTTATTTAGCTCACTGGCTAAATAAAGCAGTAATCACAGTAGTATTGGCGCTGAACTACAGTAATTATATTTGTCTTCTAATGTGTAGCCCCGAGTCTGAGTATGCCTTACCATGCAATATATGAAAGATGACTGGAACACTGTTATGTTGTGGTTATGACAGATAAAAAAAAGAAAATCTTACTGTTTTGATTCATAGCCTAATAATTAGCCTGTAGCAGTAAAAGAAACCTATGTACAATTTTGTAAGCACATTATGTAACCTGCAGCAGGAAATACAAAGCGATAAGCAAGAACAAAGCCTTCAAATTTCTGAGCAGAAACTCAATTGTGTTTATTCTTCTCACTCCTTATTTATCAGACCATCTCGCTGCTACCTAATATTCCAGAGAATTCTGGAAAAAAAGTACAAAAATTAATCAAGTAAGTAAAACACCATTAAAAGGCATTCATACCTTTCTCTCATAGATGGCAATCCAATCTGTCGTAGCAAACCACTTGTGGTTTTTAATGTCATTGACTCCATTCTTTAGATTGCCAAAGCGCTTTGTGAGGTCAACCTGAAGAAGATTCCTCAGCAGGTCCTTTAAGTCTGAACTGAAGTGAGAGGGGAATCGCACCTGTGGCAAAATAGAGAGAAATGTTGACCAATTTAATTCCATTTCAAATCTGACAGTTTTTTTTGAGAACAAGCAGGTTCCTGAAATGTTATCTGCTAGGTAATTTGAAGCATGCCACAAGTCCATACAACTGTTTACCTTGCCAGATACAATTTTCTCATAAATCTGAATGGGCTGATCAGCAAAAAAGGGTGGGTAGCCTGCTGCCATTTCGTAGATAAGAACACCAAGAGCCCACCAATCAACGGCCTTATTGTAGCCCTACAAACAAATATAAAACACATAATATTACACATTATATAACCTGCAGAATGATGAATATAAAAACGTGGATCAGACGGATGGGTTATTTACTCAACCTTGCTAAGGATAATCTCTGGAGCCAGGTACTCAGGTGTCCCGCACAACGTCCAGGTTCTGCCTTTTACTCTTTTTGCAAAGCCAAAATCTGTGACCTAAAACAAACACAGTAAAAATAATATCTCTGTTTAGACATTGAAAAGATCCATTTATCCTCACGTCTCGTAAACAACAGTTTTCAGGTCTACTCCTTAATTCCTCTTTCTTAAAAACAGATTCTTTCATATTAGTTTCACAGTAGTTACCTAATAGTTCACTACTGAATAACACATCATAACACAAATACCGAAGGTTTCATTAAGAATCTTTAAAACAGGGTGATAATATTACATTCATTTATTTATTTATTTATACCTGGATGTATCCGTGTTGATCAATGAGAAGATTTTCAGGCTTCAGGTCTCTGTAGATGAGGTCTAGAGCGTGGAGGTACTCAAATGTGAGTACAATCTGAGCCGCATAAAACCTGGCATGGTGCTCGCTTTGGGCAGAAAGATTTGGAGCATTAATTATTATGTTATGTATACGAGTGAAGACAGACTAGGCCAGTAATAGATTTATCTATGATTTATCTTGGTAATAATGTCAAGTTCTTCACCTGAATCTTCCAATTCGTCTAAGGTGTGAGAACATCTCCCCACCGGGAACATACTCCATAACCATATACAGGTTTGAGTTATCCTGTTATGCCAGAATGTAAATAGTAAATGAACTCATGCAAACCACAAAGGTATAGGCATAAATGAACACAGAGTTGAGACATGAAGTCATAACGTTCTTTTTAAAACTGCTTTGAGAAAACTTCTTTACTAATAGATCCTTCCCACCCTACTGCAATGTGAATTACTGTTCCAGGTTCAATAAACAAGAGTTACTGTCCCAGGTTCAATCAGTAACATACCTTGAAAGCATATTCCAATCTGACGAGGAAGGGGAAAGACACCGCCTGCAATATTCTCTTCTCATTTAATGTGTGTTCTATTTGTTTCAGCTTTACCACCTTTAAAATAAGCAAGTACAAAAAAATAAATCAGGTTAAACTCCCATCATCTTGAAATTCACCTTATTCAGGAGAATCTGTTGACGGTTTATGGTTATATTAAAAGCAGTGATTCAAACACGATACATTTATAATGCTTTCACCACAAACTTCAAAGCTCAGACTTCCAACAATGCATCCAAATAATTAAATAGAACAAAGTCATTCAGGGTGATCTAACGTGAAACGTTCCATTGTAGGATGATTTTAGTAAGAATTGCTTGCAGTGGAGGCAACAGATCCAGATATTAGATGCTTTTAGCAGCAACCTTACAGGAGGTCATTAAACAAAATTACGAATGTGCTGCTTGATAAAACATTGTCTTGGCCAGCAACTATTTTTTAAATGCAGTCATGGCAGGGACATACATGCGGAGTGTTTAAAAAAAATCACGTGTATCACTATCTTCCCATTAGCAACATTACATATAAACACTTAGAAGGTCTAGGTGTGTTCACTGGTCGATTTGGATAGCAAATAACAAAGCAATAAAACACAAAATGGAAGGCATGGTTACAAATAACATTATGGCTGTCATTCAGTCGCAGGCACAAGCGAAAGGAAGGTACTGTAGATAAGCGGCAACATTCCGGGATTGGCTGTAGCATTCCTGTTCTTGTCGTATTTTCAGTTTTAGCTGTGGCAATCACTGCAAACTGCATGTTGTGTCAAAAGCATTCTCTAAAATATTAAATGGAACAATAAATAATAACAAGTAACCACATGTTCCTTAACAGTTCCTTAATAAGCTTCACATGAAAAAGAAGGTGGATTATCCCAGAAAAGGTGGATAAAATGGCTGTATTTACATTCTACAGATCACAACCCTTGGTCCTCACCACTACCAGTGTGGAGAAATACGACTGAGATTCTTTACACTGCAGTACCTTTTCCATCTCGCATACAATTTTCCCAAATTTCTACAACACCTTGTATCAGATCTTCACAAAATTCTTCTGGTTATTCTCTGCTTCTACACATCAAAGGGTTCATTTAGTGATTTCCAACATTTCAAGACTATTTAATAATATTGGCACTGCAGTTTAGTCCAAACCTAAGTTTTACCCACTAAACAGGCCCTTTTTTCCTTTTTACTCTACATATAACGATTATCAAAATACTTTACACACAGTCACTGAAATTAGAATTAAAAACAAAACACCACATTTGAATGGATTCTTCATTTCCTGCAAATACTGTATATAACTGCAGCTTAAAGGCAAACAATTCAGACAGTTTTAATGAGATTTCTTCTTTGGAAGTCATGCTACAACCTTTACCTGGTATTGTGTACTGAGTATTACAAACACAGACTGATGGGGAACAAAGTGTAGGTGTATTCTTTGAGGTTTTGCACTGAACACACTAAGTTTCCATTTCCGTTACACACCAACACTGACATTGGTCAAGTCCTGCTGCTGGTGTACTCACTTTTTGCTTGTCCAAGATCTTCATAGCATAGTATTGCTCTGTTCCTTTATGTTTCACTAACATAACTCTTCCAAAAGAGCCTGTACCAAGTGTTTTCAGTCTCTCAAAGTCATCAAGGCATGTTGTGCTCTGCAGATAACAAAGAAAACAGCAGTTAAGAAAAACCAGACCAAAAAAAATATATATATAAAATAAAATAAAAAGGAATAAGAGAAATATGATTTCCTTGCTTACCTGTGGAGGACACTCCCATTTCCTTAAGAAATCCTCTTTGGCTTTGGCTAAAAATTCTTTCACTGAAGGGAACATATTAAAAGGAAAAGTGAGTAAAGATGGTCTTGCTGTGTTGACAATGTATCTAGCATTAACTACTATAAAACTACAATTGGCTCATTTCAATAAAAACACACAAAACCAAGCAGTGAATTATGTAACTTCTCCAGGCAACAACAACAAAAATTATATACAGCACTATGCAAACATCAGAGGACCAGCAGCTCAATTTCCCTTCGGCCACTGAGTAAAAGTTTATTCGTTTGTTAGCATTAAGAAAAAAGCAAACTATATATACACAATATGTGACTTGTGTCACAGTTGTGGAGGAACCACAATACTAATCCCCCCCGAAAAAACCCTACATGCTGCTACCACCCCGGCTGCAGCCCTTTCAGATCTCTTTATATAAATTTATGTGAAATTAACCTACTGGTGTTCCAAATTGTTGGCACATTAATAAAAAACTCCACACTTTTGAAATTCAGGCTCAGAAGCTGATCTAAGGTACTGGGATATTGAGGTCTGAACTCTAGAAAAGCCAGCCCATTATTCACGGGCTTGTTTAGATTGCAACTGAGAATTTTTTTTTTTAATCTATATTTTTTATATCTATATATTTTTAGTGAAGGCTTGTACATCCTTTCAGATCCATAGCACTGAGTTGTCTACTCACACTGGAAGGATGGACAGTAACACCTGGGAGTATTTTCTAAAGCAGATGGAGAACTGAAAGCTTTACAGCTTTTTATTTGATTGTGATGGATTTGGTGGTCTATCAGGTCCTAGAAGTACCAGCTTGTGGATTATTTTAGATTCAGTCTTCTCAGAAAATATCTTTTGAAAAATAAGTAACTTATGCTTAAGGAACGTTTTGATTGGAAATGAAACCTTTCATGTGCTGTTCCTGACATTTGGACAGTCCTGTATACAAATAAATAAAAAACACTTTAAATACTGAAATATAGAAAAGGGTCAACGGGGGATGCATTATGCAACATTTCTATAGATGGTCTGTGTTGTACATGCAAACTCAATGCAAGCACAAACCACAATACAAGCAGAGCAGTTCTAGACATCAAACATGTCTGCCCACTGTCACAGAGACTGCAAGACACGACTGAAACTTCGCTGGAAACTGAGACCAAAAATGAAACTTTTAATTTCTCATGTAGGCAAATTAATGAAAGCATGGGAACTTCTGGTACTTATGAGTTTGTGGGCTAATTACTAATATTAGATATTTCCTCCTGCTACTTAAGGAGGCGGTGCTGCTGTCTTTTAAAGTCTGCATAAATAATACTTTCTGCCTTCCCAAGTTTGAGCCATGCGTCCTGTCACAGGTTCATTCTGTGAACTCCAAAATATCCACTTGTGCTGTTCTCACTTCGGCTTAGTGATGAGTGATACTGATGTACTTAATAACACAGCATTTGATGATGTTTTGCAAAAAAGAGGTCAATTCTACATTTTCTTGAATTACTTTTTTTACAACACTGTGGGTTTTTCTGCACAAAAAGGTCAAACAATTTTACATAAGCATGTTCCAATCGGCCCTCATCACACTTCAGCAACACTAAAGAGGACGTTATTGTGCATTTAAGGCTGAAGTATGACTGCCTGTTCTGTATTGTGCATCACTTAAAAAGCACTCCGTACAATTTCAGTGTGAATGGGTGGGGCTAAACATAACATATGCTGAACAGGTAACTATGCATACACTCATGGGTCAGTATTTGTAACATAATAATAACAGTGTATTCAAGAAAGTCTTCACCTGCTCAGTTATCATATACGGGCTGTATGGACAGGGGAGTCGATGGTACATTTAAAAAGAAGTCTTATTTAAAGGAAGCTTGGTTTTTTCCATAATATGGGCCATGTCATATCTAGGCTAAATAAATGTGTTACCAGCTCTGCTCGTTTAGGACTATTTGTTCTGCTCTGTTTATCTTAAAATTATAAAAACAGAACATTACAACTATTGTGCCTGTTACCCAGCCAGAAAGCACATCTCTCCATTTCGTATTTCTAACTATAGTTTAGTATTAAACCTGATGTTTTGTATTTTAAATTGTTCTTTAAAAACAATTTAAAACACAAGCAAATGATGCACACTTCAGATAACTGTGTTACTGCTGCTCATAAATACTGTTATACAGGTACATACTATATCACTTGCCACACCTCTGCCATGGACTACTTGTATATCGCTGTTGTAATGATTTACTCGCTGACAAATAGATGTGGGTATAGAGAAGGAAAAGCAGAGAGAAACTCTGAACTGTTAACAGTATATACTGGAGTCCATTGCACGACACATGGCTCTGGCCTGGAAGTAAAACCTACAGGAATGTATGGATGAAAAATGAAGTTTGCCTAGTTTTCCTCTATCCTGTTGTAGCTGATAACCAAGACATATTTGGTGTCTAAATTTAGCTTCTTTAGTTTACAGCTACAGGTCACAATCCAACTAAATCTATTCTGCAAATACGTTTCCCAAAACCTCTTTCAGCCACAAACTGAGATCAGAAAACAGACATCTAGGTTAGAAAACATGGGGTCCCACATGCCATTCAGATTTGGCACCCTTCTGACATGCAGGCCTATTACAAAAGGGGTGGGTGGGGGGGGTTCTGAACAGGGTTGTTTAGACAGGGTAAGGAGGAAGTTGTGGTCTATGCAATTTTGACTAAAGCATGTCAAACACATTATATTAAGACTCCTTGAAATTGTATTAACTTGAGGAACAGGGCGTATACTATACTACCTTTAGGTCATGCAGACTGGTTAATGTGATTTAATACACAGTATGGCCTACTGGGAAAAATGATTCAAACTTCAGAGTGCAGCTGAACACTGCAGACATCCACTAAACTAAACTAAACTGAACTAAAGCCGATGCTGCTAAGCCGAATTCTGAACTAATGCTCAGACTCCACATTAAAATTGTGTTTCTACTTATAAACCTATGTTGTTTTTTTACTACAAATTCAAATATTACCTTGTATTTATACTAACAAGCAACACATAGTATTTACTGTACAGATTTGGGTAACTACTGGCTTCTGGTAATGTCTTGGTTGATTGACTACATCTGGAGCAAATTAGAGAACTGTGTAAACTGGACTTTTTGTGGTAACAATTACTTTGTTTTGTGTAAGTGTGAAATGAATTCTATGTGTTAGAATGTATACAGGTTGCTACAGGAAAATAAATCTCTAGTTAAAACGCTTTGATTGAAAACGATTACATTCCCTGAGACAGTAGGCAGCTTAAGAAATGTGAGCATACCAAAAGCTTCTACAGTTCACCAAGGTTTGCAGGAACATTCACCCACACGAATGAAAAGAGAAGGGGAAAAAAAGAGTAGAAAGAAATGTATTTTACATCAATCATGTCAAGGGGTTCCACAGGGTCACAGAAGAAAATCCTTTAATAACATTGTAATACCTAAATGTCTGACAAGGCTTCAAACACTACCTATGAGAACTATGCTGTTATACATTGTTAACTGTACTCACAATGTTTGGATATAGGTATAGATATACGGATATGGATATCACTGAAATCTGCAATGTGCCTGTGACAAATGAGAATGATCTGACTGGGTGCCGTGAGCGATCTGGCCAATCACAGTACCAGACGAGCATTTCTGTGGGTGATCAGATGAGTCAAGTCATTTAAATGAACTGGTGAACGAAAAAGGTCAAACTAATGTGGGTCAACCACGCCCCATCATGTTCCTCAGTGTATTTTAGTATCTTGTAAGGAGCTCAGAAATGATGTAGCAACAATATGAAGCAACATGGCGACAATATGCAGCAATATGTAGCAGACATGTAGCAACAATCACAATGTGGTATTTTGTCCATACTGCGGGGCCTTGCAGCTTAAAAAACCCGATTCCTCTTTAACCTCTTTACTGCATGGCCTATAACAAACAAGAAACTCTATTACTGATAACTGTAAGTGTAACGGTGACTGCACGAGAAGGAAACACAAGTCTTCCTGCCCGTGCACAGATACCACAGCACTAACCGCAGATGTGCTAGAGGCAAAGATCAGCTTCTACAGAAATACGCATCACGACTATCTTAAAGCCCTTGAATTTGACTGGATTCTTATAGGATGCCTTGAAAATGGCTGATACACAGACTAAAAAACATATTAGACACAGGAATAGGAGAACAGGGAAACAGAAATATACAGCAAAAGATATTGCTTTGTAGCAAAACCCTGTTTGAACAATATGCTGAAATGACTGACTGCAGTGCAGACCAAGATTCGGTTTGACTCCTCTTTAAATGTTCGCAAAGTAACCCACTCTATGAAGCAGACTGATTGAAACATGATGCAGAGATGATAAATCACAAGAAACCAACTAAACAGACATACAATTAACAAATGTAAGTCAATGGAAGCCCAATTTCGAAAGTAAAAAACACCCTGTGCTTCAATTGTTTCCCCTTCTACTGCACAGTTCAACCTAAAGATTAGTAAGGAAGTGTTTCTGAGGCAACCTTACCTTCACTTAGGCTTAAATTCACAGCAATAAGATTATTATACCCACTTAGAACCTAACAGAAGCTCAGAAACAGCCCATGGCATTGCTTCTCTTTCACAAAACCGCCAAATGCTATAAGTGCGAAATCTTCTACATCTCACTTACTTGCTACGTCCCAAATGACGGTGTACTCTGAGATATGTGGCCCATCACTCTCTTGAGATTTTTCCTGGTTTCCCTTGCGATACTTGTAAAAAAAGCGACTTGCCAATGTATCCAGTCTTTGGAGAGCGGAATTGGTGCCCGTAGATTGGCTAAAGCTTTGATCCCTTGCCTGAGCCATTGGGATGATCTGTTTTAGCACCAAGCTGTGCTACAGCCAACTGGAAAAATACAATTTGCTTCAGCTATAGGTTTCGAGGTCCTGATGAATGATAGACACTTCCTGTTTGTGATGCTTGCCTTGGCTTAGTGCACTACTGCTTTGTCTCACCGCATACAGAGCTAGTTACACTTCCTGTTAAAGATAACCAGCTTAATAGCTGCACAGCAACTGTGGGACAGCAGTTCTGTTTGGTGTTTATCTACCAGTTTGAAAGGTATTTTGTGAGTCTTTGCACTCAACTGGTCAATCTACCAAGCCGACCACTGGAAACTGCGACAAAAAGAAGCTGGACAACTAGGCCGAAACTTTCCAAAGGAGGACACCTTAACCTATTTGTTGCATGCAACTGAATTTTGGTCAAACCCTCAAATGCTGAGCTGACACTGGGGACAGAGGAGTCAATAAACCAGAAATAGCTCTGGGGGAAAGAGAACAAAAAAAATCCCAGGCAGAAGAACAGTACATTTACTAGACAGACATTTACTAAACACTTTGCTTTAGAATAAAAGAGAAGACATTAAACAATGAAATAACACTTATTATTTAACCCTACCTTTAAAAACCTCTTAAAACTCTTAAGAACAGCTTAAGCCCCAATGGAAGTTGATATTTCTAGATTTTACTAAGCAATTTAGGATGAATTCTATTGGTCTATCCAACATGAATATTTAGCTATAAGTTGAAAAAGTAACTAGAGCTTTTAAATGCTTTAGTTTAAAAGCAAAAAAAGATGGTGGCGATATGACAGACAAATCATACTGTGAAACATATAATATTGCAAAACATCAATAGTAAATGTGGCATATCAAGATATTTATTGTTTCAGACATCTCATCAGTTCTAACTCAGTTAATCTCAGTTAAACTCAGACAACAGTTAATTGAGTGTGTATAAACTTTTGGCTCATACTATTTATGGGCCGCAAAAAAAGACAATAATTCATTAATGTGGTACAGGTTTAGACAAACAGTTTCAATCATTTTAAACAGTCCATTCATCAACAATTTCAACAATTCCAGAATTCCATTAACTGAAAGTCATATTACACCACTACTTAAACAAGGCTATCAAATTGTTTACTGAAATCTCATCATACGATTATGGTTTTTTTTTTATACATTTAAATATGAGGTACACACACTCACACAAATGCGTATATATAACACCTTTGCAATAATGTTTAGAAAAATGTTTTCCAAATTGTTCAGCTCTATTGCTTAGAACAACTCATCCAGAAAACAACCAAACTTAATTTATAAATATTTGTATTTCATATTTAGCACTATTCAACACCACATGGCCCCTATACCTGATCTAGTAGCCTGTAAACCACATAGTACTTTCAGTTCTTAAATAAAGTGAAACTGAATTCCTTTCAGGAGCCTGTCTGTTAAAATCTAAAACTCGTCTCTTTGATCCAGAACCTGCCTCCTTTGTTAAATGCGTTTTTGACAGTGTATGTTGTGTGGCCTAACTAGAAATGAGTAGCTTTACAGACTCACTTCAGACTTTGGCATAAGGCCTCTACTGAAGAAAATTAATCTGGACCTTTTAGTCTGGAACAGTTTTACACCAATACCCAACCTGCACTACTTAATGTTCTGTCCTATGGCTTTACTTCTATTTAACCAGTAGAAAGTACTTTATCACTACACGTGACCATTTGTTCAAAATATATGACATGCTGTATGGAGTTCTGCAGGGGTCTATTCTAGGACCCTTCTGCTTTCTATCAATACTACTGTTTACAGTAGTAAATTCCTTGTTTACAGGTTGGCAGAAAAAAAACATTAATTGAAAGTTCTACTATGGGTTTTTAAAGCATCACATAGATTAGAGCCATCATACATGACAGATCGTGCTGTAAAGAAGCAGTGTGTGAACCTCTAGCGGTGAGGTTGCATATCGCAACCCAATGAACCCCTCCATCCAGCCCTTCCTTCCCTAGAATTATGGCTGCTGTAAGATTTTCTGTTTTGCTTCTAAATATTTTTGCTTTTTTGATATAGAAGATCTTTTTGTGTGTGATAATTAAGAAGTACATCCTCAATTTGCGAAAATTCTCAAACAGTTCATAAACTCCATTGTTCTAGTAAGTTATTCTACCAATCCAGCGGCCCTACAGAGCTTGCTCATATCAGTAGTACAGCATAGTAACTCTGTGGTTTCAATGTTTTAATGTGTTTCTAATTCAATTACAGACTCATTACAATCACTACATACCTTTGATAAGCTCACTTAGACTATCAAAACATCCCAAAAAATTTTGTAATACTTTAAACATTTTCTGTTAAAGACATTCATCAGCTTCTTGTTAGAATTATTCAATTCTACCTTAAATGGTGCTTCTATTACATTCTGCTGCCTATAGCAGTAGTTATAGTAAGTGCTGCACCATTTAAGGTGAAACAGAAAAATTCAAACAAGAAGCTGGTGAAAAAGATTAGTTAAGTTAAATGCTAGCACCAAATTGTAAAAGCTGCATCATCTCAGCTGGAATGGGAAAATATGAAGACGCTGGTGAATAGGAGTTGACTTCAGCCTTGTAGTTGTATTAAGCAATCCTACTCACATAACAACCCAGCTCGAGTTTTATGTACAGAGCTACGGATAAATGGGCTGCACCAGGACACTTCAGAGTTACTCTTCTTTCTACATCTTCCATAGGGCTTTCACAGCGCCAAACTAAATTCAAGCTGCCGCTTCACCATCAAAATGTGAAAGGCACTCTCTACAGCCAGTGTATGGGTTGTCCATTGTGAGCTACCGTAGCAGCATTACAGCTCTACACAGCAGGTTCTGTTAAAGGACGAACCGCATCCAGGTAGAGAAGTTCTCATTCTACGATAATGAAAACCAATAGATTTGTAGTTACAGGTGATTATACACTAATGATAACATTTCTGTTGGGTGTGCTGTAAACCATTTCTGCACACAGATCCCTCTGATTCTTACACACTGCTTCTTGTAGGTACAGTAATGCAGGGCTGTGTAAGGTACAAAAGGCTAACAAATGCTGAGGGAGTCTTTGATTTTTTTTATGGCCCCAAAAATGAGATTACACAAGACACATTAGTACACGAAGTCAAGAAGCAGTGTTTCTTCTTATTTCCAGCACTAATATTAGTGTATTATTTTTATGATAGACTTTCGTTTAATGTTTTAGGTTGAATTTTCTATTATTTCTAATATTACTACTATTAGCAGTAAAAATATCACAAATGTTTATTTTCATATTACATTCATAGCACAAATTTAGTATCTCACTGTAGACCCTTTAAACTCTCTTGTCTTTCCATCCTCTGTAAAGCACTTAGAGCTGCATTTATCAAAGAAAGGAATTAATATTGTTATTACTGTTATAGTTGTTGTTATTATTACTATTATTATTTAAAACAGAGGGCTTGTATTTTGATCTAATATTTAATACGAAACGTGAATTGAAACCTTCCCAAATCTGACGCTGTGCAGTCATTTTCAGCATTAACTGTCCAGCACTGTGTCTTATATGTGGATATTTTACCCCAAAATATCAGCTTCTTTATGAGATGACAGAATGATGAAGGCTCTCCCTGCTAGCTAACAGTTCACTGATCTGTGGAACAGCTCCTATCTGATCTTAGCTACAATACACCTGTTCATGCAGAAAACAGATTATAAAGCAATAATTAAATAGTGTTATTGAAGGTATCTCTAGCTAACCGCTGAACGCTCCGCTGCCCTGTGAAAGACGGGTAACGTTCATATAGCTATCGTTGCCGACAGCCAGAAGGCTAACGTTACCGTTACCACACCTGACTGAATGCAGAGTTTAGCTGCACGGTGCTAGCTAACGTTAACCTATTGATGTCCTCCACTTTACCACAAGACGATACTACAGGTTGTGTACATTATATACATTAGCTAGATCGCTAAGCTAGCTTAGCATAGCTAGCGTGTTTAGAATACTCACCGCTTTCTAATTCATTGCCTTTCTTGGCCGCGGCGGCGTTTCCCATTGTAAGGAAGACACGGATAAAATGTCAGTTTTAAGAACAGGTGGTGGCAACGCTGACTGGGATTGAAGGATAGGGCTCCCTGGTCGGCTAGCTAGCTAGCAAGCGGCGTTCCTCGTCTCCAGTCCAGGCAGGTAGCTGGCTGGCTAGCTAGCGGGCTTTGTAGCTCGGCTTACAGATCGCATCAATCGTGCTTCTATTAGCGAGCTAGCCAGCTGTCAACGGTATACAGCACCGCCAGGCTAATCGATTTTAAGGCTTTTAATTAGCTTCAGAGAGGACACTACGTGTGGTCTCATACACGCATGGACATTATCGGTGTTTTCACCAGCCGGCAGATGTCTTAGTTACTGCTGACATCTATTTATTGGCATATTCCTCTGATGTGAATGTGCCGCTGCCCGGTGCTGACAGACTGAACCCGCTTGCTAGCAAAAATAAAAACAAACAAATCCCAGCCAGCAGCCGGATGTGGCGTTACTGTAGATAACCGCGTCCTCTTGTAAACATGGCGCCATGTAGTGGACAAGAAATGATATTACGAGCATGCCGAGCCATATGTGCTACTGATACAGAGAACAGGTTGTTACCCCGTTAATTATTTTATATTTAAAAGATTCCGTCAGACTGCAGGTCAGTAACAAACATACTGGGTATCCGGCAGGAGCAGGTCTGACGGGTCAGCACAGGGAGGCAGCGCAACCAGAAGCCACACTCCAGTAAAAGTAGTGAGGGTTGTTCAGTTAGTAGTGTCTTCCAAAAACAGCTTGAGACTTCAGTACATCCAACACATGACACTGTCAGCATCAGGAATGTCCTCTGTGTTCTCTTATTTGTCTGGATCTTAAATAAATTGGAAGAAGCTTAAAAGTTTGAGGTGCAAAAACAGCAAAAGTACAGTCACCAGCATAACATGACCAATACTCTTTGCCGCTTTTGGATCACTTCCTTTCACACTGTTTGCTTAAGTAAGAACAAGAAAATAGAACCATTCATTTTTGTGTCAAATTAATAGGAATAAATGAATAGCTAATAGTCAGAAAGATACAATAAAAGAGTTCACTTCCATTTAGCTTCTGTATAACAAGGCGTTTAGGGGTCTAGTCATGGGGTGGTGGGCATATTATAAAACATGGCCACCCTTCTGGCCACCCCACATAAACCAAGTCTGAAGGTCAGGTCACTGAAGCAGTCCCCATTATATAGTTTCTGCTACGTGGTGTTGAAATCTGCCATTAGGAGAAACACCAGTCAGTTAAGAGCTGCACTCAGTAATAAGTGTGTCTTATAGACGAGTGAATGCTGCCCAAACCTTAACATTATTAATGTTTGTTTTGCACAGCTAACACTGGATTTCTGCAGTGTTTCTTAGAGAAACACTTAAAAAATAACCTCTGCATCACCGTATTATAGTGCTTTTGTTACACATTGTGATCTGTGTAATTGTCCATAACATCATGGCAACTGAAGAGTTGTGACGATGAGACATATACATTAAATAAAGTTTACTATGATTTATCAAGCTAAATACTCGTTACAGGGAACATGCATGTTTATTGATGGAGTCTAGAATCAGTGCATCTCCTGCTAAGCCAGCATGTTATCTGTCTCTCAATACGTTATCTCACAGCAAAGCTCCCTTACAGCATCTACGCTGGCTACCCCATTAAGGAGCGTGTGGCTACACCATGGATGCTTTATGTAAAACCAGAGTAAACGCTGATTCAGATATCAGATATTTCTGCCAGTAAGAATACATTTTTAAAGGCAACGTGTTGAAGATAACGTTGTGTCCTATATCTATTTAAATAAAGCTTTCCAGTTGTGAAGAATTTCCTTTTTTATTTTCCAGAAAAACTAGAATAAAAAAAATAAACTAGATGTAAAAGTTTTATAAGGAAATTATGCTGCGTGTAAAGCAAAAAATAAAAATAAGCAATGAAACAAGCAAATGCCGATAAAATATAATTTTTTAATGTTTGTGTGCTTAAACACTTGATTACTGTAACACAGGCCCGGTTAGTAACATCAGTTTGTCTGGGTTGCTAAGACTTTGTTCTGGAAGCTACCACTGATTATAAGGAAGGTGGTAGGTAACGGTCTAATAGTGTTGTATTAGAAAGGAAGGAGACAGAGATACCGGCGCTCTGTCTAAGGCAGCGACGACATGCCAGTCGATAAAGCGAAACAGATTTTTGAGCAGTTTTATAAAGGAACTTTGCTGCACATGGCAGACCGGCGTGTACTACCACACAACCCCCCCTATTTTTTGAATGGTTCAGTCCGTCGACGCTTTAACCCCTCACTGTATACACTTGTGTTGACTATACGGCATTGGACAGGTTCATTTACACTACTGTGGCTGCAATATTGTCCACTCAAGGCAAATAAAAGCCCATTCTGAAAAAAGGACAGTGAATTTAAAGACAAAGAAAGAAAGAAACCCAAAGAGCGCCACAGAAAGAGAGAGAAAAAGAAAGAGAGGGACTGGAGCGAGTGTTCAGGTAACGTTAACAGCCCACAACGTTAGCTACGTTTATCAGTGGTGATTTTCATTCTTGCACTTGCTAGCGAACGAGCTAACTTGCTAGGTTGCTAGCGAGACATGACTGCGCGTTAATGACTGGATAATAACACCTGCATAGTGATTTTTCAAAATGTAAAACAAACAGTATTTACGTGCGTACACATGACTAAGGATGTAACCTGAGGTGCTCAGCATTAAATCGCCCACCAGCCTCTCTCACACTGCATTGTGGGATAGATGGAGTGAGAAATCACAGGAGCGAAAAGATGCTGAACGCAGACAGTAAGCAAGGCGCTAACGTTAGCAAGCTTCTGGGGCTGCATTAGATCTTTCCTCGCCGGACAGAACCCTGGTCATCTTTACTTGTGCATCCACGGCTCATGCTTGATTGTGCGGCTTTGCCGGGTCTGACTTTGCATCTCCGCAGTGTGAATCTGGGCCATAGACAAGCATATGAAGCATTAACTACTGGAGGCTGCTCTCGGTGATCTGTAAGGTGCATCTTTGTTGACACACGTAAGCGACATCACGGTCAGGACATTTCAGATTTATTACGCCAGATGCACTGTGGATAACCTGATGGTCAGCCGTGTTTATTAGAATCAGACCCTTAACTGTGGAAGCTGTGCATCCAGAAGCTTGCGGCCTGTTTTATCACTGAGGACCTTAAGTCAACCCTTATGTAGACAGGCCCGCAGCTGCTGCAGGGGTGGTCATTGGGTACCGAGGGATAACCCTGTTCTCCCTTTAACAGGGACAGCCAAAGGGCATGTAAGAGTAGCCAATAATGGACAGTGATGGTGAAAACAGCTTTGTACATAGAGCACCGGTCTGAGTGGTTAACGTGTCCTGATGTTTTACACTGTGTTAAAGTTGGATTTTGCATGTAAGCGAAAGTGGTGGAGGGAGTAAAGCGATACGACACATTATCGTGATATATTGGGCGGCAGTATTGTATAATTACATGAATAACAAGTAGCAATAGTTGGATTTATCAATGTAAAGGCTGTCTGTCTGCTTGTCAAGCTTCTTTTTTTAAAGAATTAGGGTAAGTGATTAGACAAAACAGATGCTGACAATTTTCCTTTGGGAACAAAACGTGCAGTTCAAAGAAGGTCATGGATTGCAACATAGCCTATTGCTGCTGTCAGATTAAAACCTTGTATCTTAGAAATGATAACTTCAGGGAAGCAGGAAAAATGTACTTCACCTTTAATGTAAGTTAGTGGAGCCAGACTTTTTTATTTTGTTCTGTTTCTTTTGTTCCATCCATCATGAAAGTTACACGCAGGTAAAGAACAACTTTCGGATTAGGCCATGGCACAAAGTAAAAAAAATAAATCAAAAATAGAGATAAGGTTTTGTTCTGACAGCAGTGACTAACGCAATACCCATCATATTAATACATTTTTAAACTTACAGTAATATTGTATCGTGGCTTACGTATTCTAAAAATATTGTATCCTAGGCGTTTGGTAATTGCCTAGTAAGTAAGTATGGATGAAGAAACCAATTTGAGAATTATTAATGGTAATACATAAACATTTATGAAATGTAGAAACTGGGAGTATGTCTACATGAACTAGCATTGCAGGTAAATGTGCTTTTTGTGTCTTGTGGGGTAAAAATATGAATAAAATAGCTATATTTTATCATGCTAGCGCCCCATTCTAAGTACAAAAAATATATCATTAAATATCTGTTGAAATCTAAAGAACTGTCTGATCACTATTGAAATTTCTATTTACTATTGTGCATTCTTCTAAAAATATTAATCACAATCTTCTTGCAATCTGGATGTAGATCAAGTAGTCTTGATATGATGAGGTGAAATGGCTTATTGAAACAGTACACATTGAGTAGGCTCTGTACTGACTTACTTAGTGTAGTTTAAGTCTAATAGTAAAAGTAAATATTCAGAACTTAATGAAATATTCAGGATGTAGTGCTGTGGTCTATCAGTAACTGTTACAGTAAATTAATCACAGCTCACAGCCCAAAGCATCTTAAACATGCCAAACAGTTTGTGTTGATTACAGGTTATATGAAACCCTGTTACTATGTGGAGTCTTTTCACACTGTGATTGTTGCAGGTACTGTATATTTCTTTCTAAAATCTTATATCTGATTCTATATATGATTCTAGGAAATCTTATAAACGCTTCGTCATATTGTTGGAGTTGTACCTCTGCAGAGCTCTTAATGAGAAAATTGTCTCATTAAATCCTCTTACTTGGTTATTCCACTAAACCCGCTCATTGACTGAAGTACTAATCTGACAACTGTTAGTGGATTAGAGGCGACGTGTTATAGCATTCGAGATACATGTGTAATACATATCCTATTATCCTACATCATGTCGACAGCAAACAGTTAATCCCCAAAGGATGAACGAGACCTTGTTGGAAAGGCTTTTCCTTAAACAGTACAAATAAACATAGTACAGTCGGGTCCTGACTTCAGTTAGTAATCTTTATTTAGAAAGCCTCTTGCAAATTGTGGTAGAGATCAGATTTCTTTCTATATGTGTAATTAGCCCCCTCCAAGCCATCCAAGCAGACCATAACAGTTCTTTATTAAGCAATGCTGGCAGTAATAATGCTTAGTATGACTGATCACAAATATTCTACAAATGCACTTATTTGACCTCTCTACAAAGAAGAACTTAAAGCAAAGAGTCACCTGTTAGATTCATGTAATTGAATTTAAGGTAACCTTCTCTCTATTTGTGCTGCACCAGTTTATATCAGGGTTTAATGTGCCCAAGGAGAGATCTTTCAGGGTTAAATTTAGGCACTTGGGTGCTATTCATCTATGATTTAAATGTCTTGCTCATTGTCAGCTATTGCAGCTTAAACATCATTGTCTCTGTTGAATCTCAGTGGCATTGGAATAAATAGAGTAATAACAGTAATATAGTGTGCTGTGGTATTTTAGGTAGGGTTGGCCTTTAGGATACATAGATATAATACTTTAGAGTATGTTTTTCTAAGAACATCATAAGTATTGACAGTACTTCTTGTTCTGTGTAGAGGAAGTACTGTCTTACCTTCAGTTTAACCAGGTGTGCCCAAACATCATCATGGCACTGTATATCCTAAAAAGAGAAAGTTACGGAGCGTCTGTACAGAACAACCAGTGAATGGGGATGCGTGGCAGATTTACGCAGACGTACGCCATCTGCTGGATGCATTTGAACAGTTCTGAACAGTTCTGGTTCCATGCTTTTACCACAGAGAGACTTTTCCTAATGGATTGTAACAATCTCTAGAAGCTGTGGTCTTTTTTAACCTGTCATTCGAAGACCACTCATGTATTTATCTATATGTAGAATAATTGACAGAGTGAGCCATGTACATGTACTTGAACAGTTCAAAATACAATGGAACTATGGACCCCTCGGCTCACTGTAGGGACAGTGGACAGTGAAGTCATACATGACAGACTTTGAGGTTTGTTTGAGGAGAGCATCTGTAAAAACAATTTTCTGTCTTATTCCTGTAAGGTACTCATCTGTACCATTCACATAGTGTTAAGTCGACATGGAGTGATGCAACACAGAATATGCCTCAACTTAAATTTATAGTATTAATGATGTTAAGATGAGATAAGATAGCCTTTTACTATTTGCATTGTTACAGCAGAATATACAGTAAATAGATACAGAGCAAGTTATACAAAATATAAGAAATTACAAGATAAATAGTAAATCTTCATTGTTAAGTAAAAATATATATTGCACAGTTACTAAAAGGTATTGCACAGATATTGTATAGATATTGCACACTTACGTTCTCTTATACCAGCTACATAAATACTGATAATCTTAACTGATGTTTACATGCAGCCTGATAATACGTAAATAATCCAGCTAATAGAAATAGATTACCACTGTGTATACACAGTTGGAATGGACTAGTCCGATTAAGGCTGTTCCAAATACATTGTCATTACTGTCCCAGTTGTGAAGTTTAAACGCATATGCATTGGGATCTTAATCATGCTCATAACATGTCAGGAGTCTGAAACTGGTTTGCAGAGTATTCAAAGTTTTTGCTTTAAACTTTAAAAGACTTAAAAGCAGTTAGCAAGACGGATGGCCATAAAACTTTAAGAGACCATTAAGATTTTCTCCTTTACATGTGGTCCTGCTGTCACTGGAAGATGGTTTAGATTATCTGGTTATTCAGGGTGGTATTATCAAGTTTTCCTATGATGTAGAGGCAGATTAGGTTAAGGTTTATAAACATGCACTACAAGAGAAAACACCAGTCTGAGACAGTAAGTACGTGGGTGGAGTGTTGTGTGAAACTGCTACTAAGATAAATAAGAAGTGCAATACAGCAAGAACAGGAAGTGAGAAAAGTGTCCCGAGTGGATTAATATCTCAGGTGCAGGAAGTTACGACATGGTACAAACAAATTATCAAAATTGGTGGGAATATTTATTTGATGAGTGAGATTTAGGTGCCACTTTTCGAGTATGAGGCTTTTTGGACGTAATTAATTTCAGTGAATTTCAGTATATTCTCAGTGTTGTACAGATATTCTCAGTCATCATGATCATCCTCAGCTCTGAGCTCAAGAAAACTACATCTCAAATCAAAAATACTGCCAGAGCAGATCAGAATCATTTAAACTGGTTTTATGTTATTCAAAACAGTAACTCCAAACTGGTGTATATGAAGGCAAAGTGTGGGTGGGACCTCTGATCTCGAATATTTAAAAGTGATTGTAATTATACTATCGCTCACGGCATGGTTATCCGTCTTTTTGGAGATACAGATTAAGCTGCCTTTTCATTTCGACTAATCTCAGCTTCTTTGCAATTAAGCTTACTTGCCAGCTTCAGCACTTCTTGTCCAAACTGTCATGTTCACAACAGACGCTGATATGTGGAGCTGGCTGGGTGCAACATTTATGCTAAATACCTAAAAAATTTATGCTAAAGAACTTCACTGTGTGAAAAGTGAGAAGGACAGAAAACAGGATTTTGAAGTTAATTATTCCCAAGGGGTATAATTAATATGAGTTCTTATGGCTTGTTGGTGTAGTACTGTATACTAGAGATGCACAGAACACAAAAATGCTGAATCTTGTGTATTTTAAATTACATATGTAGAACACATTTCTCAAAATCACTTTAGCTTATTGTTAGGCTTGTATGGTACATGGAGGTGTCATACAGAATTGCAGACTTAAAATATTATAATGTTATTAAATAGGGATGCACTATTGTAAGCTGATGCTGATATCTGATACCTAAACATTTGCTAACTGTAGCTCTGTGCACTCTAATATACTGTATGTAACTTTATATGTTACAAATTTGTTACAGAAGCAGTGAAAACAAAAAACAAAATAAAGATTTTTAACTCAGCAGTCTTTTTTTAACTAGCATGAATAAACTTTCTGCTCTTCTGGAGTGCAATAAAGAGGTTAATGTAAACTTCTTTCTACAACAAATATATGATGATATATATTTAAGCCTAACTTAATTGTACATCCCTAATAACAAGTTAATAAGACCAGTGTTCTCTGGTTAAACAAGCCAGGATCAGCTGGTTCTAGATCACTACTGAGGCATGACCCCTGACCACACAAATCACTTGTTTGCCATCCAGACTAGAATGCTGTGACGTTATGAATTCAGTGCGACAGTGCTGCTTTGTCTTTATTCGGAGGGTCGAGCTGTGTGATAACGTGTTCAGAGACTGCGTGCTGGAGCTAACTTCCACACTGAGGTCTTTGTGGATCACTCACTGAGTGCCTTATGTGATTCTTTTGTGCTGATCCGTAATCTAGCAGAGCTGCTCTCAGATCAGTATCTATGAGAAACACCTGCATTTGAGCTGTAGCGTGAAAGAAGCGCTTGTGTGTCCTGCTGATTCTGTGCGGATGATGTATGCCGATTCTGCGGTAGGCATGTGACCGGTTGGGACGGTGTTGGTTTTGATTGACAGCCAAGCAAACCTAGTAATTCCTTCTCAAAGTTAGTCTAGAGCCATTTGCATGGCATGTCTCATTTGGAGAGGAGACAGGTCAAAGGCCAAGTTAAAACATTTGTTTGCCACTGAACAGATTTGGTTACCGTGTTATTGATAGATTCAGAGCTAGTTACATCAGCACCATTTTTTCAGACTGTCTACGAGTACCTTCTGATCTCGAGTCCGATACCATACCAAGTCATCAAATGTAGCTCATTTTGAATGAAGTACATTAGCGTGCTATGCTACATTAGTTACTTTGGATCGAGTACTGTTGTAGTGGACAAGAGCGGCTTTTGTTGCACATCATAAAACCTCTATCGATCCTCATCTGACTCTTTCATCAACAGAGACAGATGTATAAGTAGCACAGTGACAGCAGGAGGAGGTTTATGTCTTGTTGAGGTCTTTCGTTTGGCTGGCTGACCTGTAGTTCAACATTCTCTAAAGCCAGACACACTCTTTACTTTCTTCTTATTGTGCCCTTTGTCCTAATGTATCAGGAGCAGCACATATTTCATGCATGGGTAAAGTGATCTATCAAAATATGAAATGTATATATGAAACTATAGCTAGGTTCCCATACCACACATGAAAATTAAGGAATTGCCCAAACAAAAATCCATGATTGTTTTGTTATGTGGGCTGTAAATAAGTATCCAGTTACTTGATACCGCCCGAGGTAACCTTTCACCAGCACCAAAGCTCAAAGCGATCAGTATTGATTGATAGGTTTATTGTGTGATTTTTGTTTTTTTAGCTCTCTGTGTGTTGTGTGAGGCTGCACCGAGTTTGGCAGTAGGTGGTCATTAAGGGTTATGTTGCAAGATGATGTAACCTTATAACAGAGAAAAGGGGTAAAATTTTATTTTAGACATTTCAGGCAGCTGAGGCAAGTGGGTTTTGTGGGAGTTTCTACGTCTGGCATGTACTTTAAACTGTTTACACGCACAAACTAATACGCATAAAAACAGTGAAAAACTAAACAGCATTGGTAGGTCCTTTTTTCAAGATATGTAATTTTTTATGTTGGTTTTTAGTCATTTAGGTTATCAGATTACTGTCACACATAGAGTATTGATGAAAAAAAAAAATGAATCGGGGACACCGTGATGGGATTTGTGGGCTGATGCAGATATCTGATATTTTTCATTTACATATCTGCTGATGATAACACATAAACAATGTGACAATACTTCACCTCAGATAGAAAACTACAACTTAACTTTGTGGGGTTATAAAAGCGGTTAATTACATACAGTGCTTTTCCAAAGTATAATAAATACATCATCAAGTATTTGGTTAAAAGTAAAGATCTGTCTGTTGCTGATATACACACTCATCATCAAAAGAATAGTTGCTTGCCAGAGCAATATGGATACTTCTCGGCATGGGGTTGTAGAGGTTCCTGATGGTGCCCTACGATAATCCATCCCATGCAACTTGCATATTGTCACACAGTTCACGCAGATTTTGCGGTAGGGTTGTAGATACCGCAGTAAGGCCTGTCCTTGCTTATGTCACATGTGTGGCAAGTTTAAAACTTGAACGAAAGTTTCATTTGTGTCGGGTTGATTCCTTCTGTGTGCAGCTGCTTGTGCAACTATTCTTTGATGATGAGTGGTTGGTGTAGCTCAGCGGGTAACACCACTACCTGCCAGGGAGCCACCACCACAAGTGGGAGACTGGGGTTCGAATCCCAGTCTGGGTGACTATGCTGTGCTACACCAATAAGAGTCCTTGAGCAAGACTCCTAACACTACGTTGGCCTACCTGTAACATGATTAACCTTGTAAGTCGCTCTGGATAAGAGCGTCAGCTAAATGCTGTAAATGAGTGTGTTTTTTTGGTAGCACTTTAGGTAAATGTAACAACTACATGTTTACATGTTAAGTAAAAAAGTAACAGCTGATACATGTTTACTTAACATTAATTGAACATAATGTAATTACTAATGTATAACTTCATGTTAACTCACATATCACATCATGTTAGTTAGTCAGCCCTTAATGTAAAGTGTTACCTGTTTTTACATTGATTATCGGCCAAAAAAATGGTTCAGCCTAAAAATAACAGCTCAGGAGCCATTTAAAGAAGTGTAAAACCTAGAGGAATACAGCAGTGAACCTGGAACTAACCCAGGAGCAAGCAAGTCCACGTGTGGTCCTGTGTTGGATATGTGCGGGGCAAGTTTTATGCCATGCCGCATATTTCTTTTTAATCGATTGAGCATGGGTGCATCATTATAGAGAGCACAGTATTGAATATCTGTCAGACGGCCCGCGTCCCTCTGGGGGAATGGCATAGCCCAAATTTGAAAGCTTTTCTTGCTGAATGGGCAGAGTGAGATTGGCTGAGAGGGCAGACGGGGGGGAGGGGGAAAGAGAGTGCTTAATAGATAGCTGGAGCACACAGAGTTAATGGCATGGCAGAGTGAATGGATTAAGCCGTAGGCAGCGGTGCGTTCGGCTTGTTGAACAGTACACCACCTTAGGGACAGCTGAGCTCAAGCAGGCCTCTTGCGACCTCCTCTCTGGTTTCCCCCTGTTCAGTCATGTGTGGATCTCGATTGAAATTTCAAAAAGCATTCACTGTGTAATTATGTGAACCGATTATCAACGTGGCGATGTATTTGCTATGAGGATAAGAGCAATAATGCATGACCTGATTATCGTATTAGAGGTAGAGAGAAGTGGAGCCAGTGTTAAAGTGCACAACTTTTTAGACTGATCAGCTTTAAAGCACTTTGCAGTGAGGGTGGACAATATGGCAAACGTAGAACGTCACAATACTTTATCAGAATACATACAGCGCTCCATGGAAATTAGTTTTTCTGAGGTATGGCATTTAACATTTTATGATTAGAATCAGGAAGAAGAACAAACTATTTATGGGAGTAAATGAATAACCTTTGACCTATGTCATACTTGTCTGCCATCAGTGCTGTGCCATCTGTTCCACCCCTACACTGCTGTGGCTCAGCTTACGGCAGTTTTGGTTTTGCCAGTGCATCTGAGAAAAGTGTTTTATGTGCGAGACAGTTTCTCTGTCTGGTGTGTACCTGAAGATTTACATGCACTGATTTACATGCAGTGTTTTCATGCACAAAAAGCCTAAAAGCAAATGGAAAAACAGAAAAGCATAATATATCCACTTTATGATGAATCTGCAAATGCGTTATATGTTCTCAATCACTTATCAAGTAACCGTCACTCAGTAATACAATGTCAGTGTAAAAATGTATTAGGGTGCGCCTTCACTATACCTCAGTCCCTTTACTTTACCTCACCACCTTCACTGTACCTCAACCCTCTCTACTATACTGTAACCCCTTCACTAGGCCTGCCTATGTAACTGCAGTTTTTTGAGATGTTTACACTTATATTGCATTTAACAATAATGTTAAGCCCCAACAAACACAGCATTTCAGAGTATTTCAGGAACACCAGCTTGGGAGGTATTTCAAAATCCAGAATAAAATGATTCGTTTAGACCAACAGACAATATCTTGTCAGGCCAGGGATGGTGAACATAGCACACGGAGCAGTGTTTTCATTTTAAGTGCAATGTAATATTAAAAAAGCAGTTTAATAGTTGGATCAGCTTTTTTGTGGAGGCCTTTAGCACGTACCAGGGGTATGGAAAGGAGTGTTTTTATCTTTCCAATTATTTATTTATATCACCTTTTTGTGAAGTGTTGTGACTAAAATGAAAACTGCTATTAATATCTCATCAATCTTATCATCAATGACCAAATGATGCATTTTATATTTATTTTTATGATAAATGCAGGAGTTCTGTGTTCTAGAAGTACTGAGTAAATTGTGATGTAATTGATCATAATAAATTTGATCATTATCATACTACCTGTACCTGCTGTACTGTGTAAGGTATTTTGTTGTATTTGACTATATGTCTTTCATTCTGAATAGGCCTGGTTTTTGTAAGTCATAGGTCACTTACACTGAAAAAAGTTAAACGAATGAATGAATGAAATATGTTGCATCAACATAATTAGCATGTGTAGCTACTTTATTCATTTGCTTGATTTAAGTTGACATATTTGACATTTACTATGTGTGTAACCTATACATTATATTCAGCAGCTGTTACTATTCAATGGAACGTCATTTCATAAATGTGCCAGTAGAGGTCAGTGTTGTCCAATGTATTTCTCCCAGCTGACCCCTTAAAAGACTAACGGTCTAAAATAATTATATTTCACATAAAATTTTGAACCAGGTCCAAATTTCAGGATAAAAGATGCTGAGACAAACAAACCCTCAACATGTCATACAAGACCATCACAATTTATGACACAGACGCCAGTCCTCCAAAATGAGCTGCCCAGCCTGAAAAATGCAAAACCGAAGCTCTTCATTAGAGCTGCGTTAACGTTTCATTTGACAGACGGAAGACAGAAAGTTGTCATCTGCTCTTAACAACTGCTGAAATCCTCAGTCAAGTGCTCCAGCTCTGGCCGACACCCGTCAGTGTCAGAGGGCGATCAGCCAAGCAAGACCACCCGTGTCAGGTTGACTGATATGTTTCAGAACAGCCCGAGCAGTGCATCAAACACCAGTCTGGCCATTGCACTTGCCCCCTCCATCCCAAAGTTTCTCTTGCCTCTGTAAATGTAACCAATACTCTTTTTTCTCTCTCTCTCAACAGACACCTCGTCCATCCATCTGTCCATCCTCATAAATGCACTGTGGCAACGCTGTCTGGGAGAAAAAGCCCCGACCCCCCTTCCCTCCTTCCTTTTCCTCCCCCATTCCCTTCCCTCCACCAGCGGGGCGTGAGAGAGAGAGCCAGACAAAGACGGACTGTGAGGTCCTGATGGTCCTGCGGCCCGCTGGTCAAAATTCCACACATACACGACAGGCAAAGTAGACCTGTGCAGAGCTGTGCTGGAAAGTCACAGAGGCCTGGCAGAGGAGAGCTGTGACCCACCTGCCCTTGAGATGCCCTCGCTCCCCAATGATGGAGGTGAGAGTGACAGTTGAAGGGTGGGGAGACATTAACATCGTGTTGCTTTTTTTTTCACAGTAAAACAAAAATACTTAAGCACAGATGTCTAACGACAATAAGAAACAAAGGCAATTAAAAGTTGCTAAAATCTAATAAAAATAATAAATAAATAAATAAAATTAAACACAATGAAAAGACGATGGGGGAGTCTACTGTCACATTCATAACAAGACTCAGAGCACCTGCACACATTGTTTTAATGTCTTTTCAAGCTTTTTATGCACTTTTTCTGGTGGCACGGTGTTCACTAGAGGGCCTGCGGGAACATGCTGCAGGCATTTGCATGGACAATGGAAGTTTTTGCTTGTAAAGACCATGTAACATTTATAACATATAAGATTATAACATGATATGAACTGCAACAGGAATGTACAGGAACAATAAACGTGACACAGAAACAGTAGATGATATTGCATACGCTAGTTAGTAGAACACATGTTTGGTTCCCTCAGGCATTCTGTCACCAGAGCACATGTTTTCATGAAATGAATCTAAGTATGTCATTGCTTATGTATAGGAAAGTTACTACAAGCAATACTTGGCTGCCAGAAGGAGAAGTTTAAACAAACACGTTACCAGACTTAAAGTCATGTTTTATATATGATATGATATCAATATATATAAAACTTCCCTCCAATAAACAACAATTCAACAAAGTCTATAACATGACTGAACTGTGATCAGTGGGGATTCTAGAGTGTGTTGGGGCCTTTAAAAGGTTTTTATTTAAATATTTTATTTAAAAATATAAAAATACCCTCAGGGGCCCCCACTGGCTTGGGGACCCAAGCAGTTGCCTGCTTTGCCTAGTAGCAAGCGGCATGTGTGAGTATGACTGTAGGTGTTTATCCATCTCATTTTGGAGCTGGCACTTCATGAACTCACACAGCTTGCTCACCGCTCATTTGCTTGTTTGCAAGATGGACAAATTGTGTCATTGAGCAAGATTTCCACTTTGGAAAAAGCAGAAGGAGAACGTGGAGTTTCATCCATATACTAAAATCCTGATCTATGGCCTTTCAGTACTCTCAGTGAAATTGCATATACGTTTTCCAGAACTGTATCCATAATTACACTATACACTGATTGTATACAGTAACCCAGAATTGTATACTTATTCTATACAGTAACCCAGAATTATATACTGATAATATACAGTAACCCAGAATTGTATACTTATTCTATACAGTAACCCAGAATTATATACTGATAATATACAGTAACCCAGAATTGTATACTTATTCTATACAGTAACCCAGAATTATATACTGATAATATACAGTAACCCAGAATTGTATACTGGTTATGTACAGTAATCCATAATTACAGTATATGCTGATTATATACAGTAATCCAGAATTGTATACTGATTATATGAAGTAATCTAGAATTATATACTTATTGTATAAAGTAATCCAGAATATTTTTTTACTTACTATATACAGTAATCCAGAATTAGACTATACACTGATTATATATAGTAACCCAGAATTGTATACTTATTATATACAGTAATCCAGAGTTATATACTTGTTGTATACAGTAACCCATAATTATATACTGATTATATACAGTAATCCAGAATTACCGTATATACTGATTATATACAGTAATCCTTAATTACAGTATATACTGATTATATACAGTAATCCAGAATTGTATGTTGATTATATGCAGTAATCCAGAATTATATACTGATTATATACAGTAATCCAGAATTGTATATTGATTATATGCAGTAATCCAGAATTATATACTGATTATATACAGTAACCCAGAATTTACTACATACAGTAATCTATAATAACACTACATACTGATTATATACAGTAACCCAAAATTATATACTGATTATATACAGTAACCTGGAATTATATACTTATTGCATACAGTAACCCAGAATTATATACTGATTGCATATAGTAATCAAGAATTATATACTGATTATATGCAATAATCCAGAATTGTATATTGATTATATGCAGTAATCCAGAATTATATACTGATTGTATACAGTAACCCAGATTTATATCTTGATTATATAGAATAATACAGAATTATATTCTGAATATATATGATAATACAGATTTATATTCTGATTATATACAATAATTCAGAATTATGTACTGATTATATGCTTTTCCAGAATTGTATACTGATCTTATACAGTAATAAGATATCATTTGAGTAAACCAACTACACTTTATATTGTATCAAGATTTCATGATGAACGGGTCAACAGACATGGAAGGAAAGCATCACCCTTTATTAATGTTAGATGTTTGTTTGATGTGAGTGTTTGTCCTTGTTCTGTAAAGTTGTAAAGGTTGTGTTCAGACAGGAGCGATATACATTGTTCCAGTGGTATATACAGTGTTCCAGAATTGTATAATGATTGTATGATTAGTGACACTCTCGTCTTGGTCTGACATGGCTCATTAGTTCCCGCCAGCCAAAGAAAGAAGAGGGGAGCTTGACAATGCATACGCAGGCTGAATGATAACAGAAGGTCATCTTCAGCAGAAAGAAGCCTTCTGTTTTTCTCTCTTCTGTCATTTGCATTCACATTTGTTCCAGATGTGGTGCCAGCAGCAGGCTTTGCATTGTGAACGCACCTCTTTGCCCCTATTCTGTTATTTATATTGTTACTCGATTTTCTACAGAAGATCAAAGGACGTCCCCCATGAACGTGCCGCCTGCACTGTCCAATCAGAACGGCGTAAAGAGGAAGGTGCGGACCAAGAAGAAGAAAGGCGTCATCTCCGCCAACGTGGCAGGAACCAAATATGAGATAGGTATGAAATCCAAGCCAGCCTTTCAGCATTGAGTATTATCAACCGTAATACATTTACTTTTGGGAAAAACATACTCCACTAAAAACGGTGCGTCTCTTAAAAAGGCAGATTAGCACATTTTCTTAATTTTTTAAATGGAGTCTATCAGCCAAGACATGTTTGGTGTTAGAAGTTTCTTTAGTTTTGCACTAGATGCCAAGCTAACAAGCAATGGAAGGTTAACACTCCAAATGGTTAACACTGTGGCCTAATTAATAATCACTTGTGCATAAAACCACATTCAGTTGTTCAGTTTTCTGAGACATACTTGCTGATGTGGTTTCTGTACAACCCACAGTCTCATAAAACAAAAAAGGGGCAACATGGTCATGTTTTGTTGTCCACACACATTCTGTAGAGAGAACAAGCTCAATTATTACATATTGCAACATGTTACACAGTTTGTATTTATTTCCCTCTAATTATTTTTTTTACAATGTTACATTCAGCAAAGCAGTTGTAATTGTGCAGTTCCAAAAGACATACAACTGGTGTTCAAATGTTGCATATAAAGATAAACTAGTTTAAATACAGCAACCCAACCCTAAACCTTTAACCCTAAATCTAACCTAACCCTAACCTCACCCTAAACCTAACCCTAAATCCCAACTTTCATCTAACCCTAACCCTGACCTCACCATAACCCTGTATCTAGCCCTAACTCTAAACCTAACCCTAACCATAAAACGTAACCTAAACCAAACCCTGGAATAATACACATACACATACTTTTCATGTGGTACACTTAAACGGTTGCTGTAGCTCAGCGGATAACACCGCTGCCCGCCAGAAAGCCACCACCACGTGTGGGAGACTGGGGTTTAAATCCCAGTCTGGGTGACTACGCTGTGCTACACCAAAAAGAGTCCTTGGGCAAGACTCCTAACACTACATTGGCCTACCTGTAATATGATTAACCTTGTAAGTCGCTCTGGATAAGAGTGTCAGGTAAATGTAAACATTACTTTCTGAGCCACATCACTGTTTATTTCCCACACATGTATTTTCTCATGAGCATGGACCTTGTTGACATCAGTGTGGCATTTTGTCAATAAGTAGGTGACCCCAGCACACCAAAGGCCTAGGTGATTAGTAGAGGGTAATGCAGGATGAATTCTGTGAAACGTGGGAGAACCCGAACATAAAAATTGAGCTGGAGCTCCAAGAAGTCAAGACTCATTCCATTCTTACAAACCTTTCAAACTCTATATGAGATGAAGCTTTTGTGTCCTCAATGAAAAATAGCGCTGTGGTATTTGCTATTGATCTTAGCTGCCTAGCAAGCACGGACTGTTTCTGAGTCGCCGCAGTGAGTGTAATTATACCACTGAAAGATTTACCCGACATCATGTCTGCTAAAGATGTGAAAGCATTCTTTCATACCACCGTAGTAGTTAGTTATTTGCTTGTCATGTTGGTGCCCTTTTCACAGGATTCACTGCGGCTGTTTTCTCAAACACACCAGCGCAGAAACAAACAAAGATTTACCCATCAGCACTGTCACATCCCTCGACATAGCGCTAATTGGACTTTAAAGTGTTTTAGTCTAAGTGGTGATGACACAATGAGGTTTAGAAGCTGAATGAGGTTTACAGCGAGATTTCATTACAACCAAAACAGGTTTTCGCCTGAACATTCCTGAGCTAATTAGCTAATTGAGCCAAATATCGCTTCCAAATAGCACTTCAACTGTCAAGAACAATTGAGATTGAAGTGAGAAATTTTTTTTGGAGGCAAAGGTGTGATTACACAATGTGAGCTGTGGCATCTTTAAGGTTTTGGAGGACTGGAGAAATAAGTAATACCCTGTTTCGTTAGGGCATATGAATTTTTCATTAGTGGCTTAATAATGAATAGTCATTGGATTAATGTCCAAATTTGTACACCACCTATCTCAGGCCTTCAGCTACCATCGGGATTTGAATACATTAAAGGCCATCCATTTATCTCTTTGAAAAAGGCTTTTCGGCAGGCTCCATGGCACCTGGTGCTCTGCTGGTAAATATGTTTTTTGATCATTTCATTTACAAGAGCTAACGCTCTCACAGCAACAGTCACAATGCTTCTGCATATAATAGAGAGTCATCTGAGTGGCTGAAATGTGTTATTGTTTTTTAGTATTTACATATGGAAATGTTTCTGATTACAGTTTACACCAAAAGCAGCCAGAAATATCCATTTTCCAAAACGCTCACTACCTGAAAGTCTGTAAACACCTTACCTGAGTGGTGGATGTGTCTAATTCTGGGCTCACATGTTTTCATGGGGGTAAAAATGTGTGTGACAGCGGTATTCATCCATGCAAATGGGTGATTAGAGGAGTGCTTGGTGTGTATCAGGAGGACACTCTGTACTCTTTTATTTTGATTGTATAAAACTTAGTACATCTAAATTCAACCGGGAGCAGGGAGATTATTTGGTTGAGCTGGTTAATTCCTTAGCTGATGTTAGTGGCAAAAGTTGGAAATTTTTAATGCTTGCCGGAACATTCCTCTTAACACTCTCTTTGGCGGATTATTGCCACTTGCAGCGGCACAGTTATGAAGTTCATTTTGTGCAAAAGGCTAGAAATAAAGTATTATTTAAGATTTAAGATTTGATTCCCTTGTTGATCCCACAGTGTGGAAATTTAGTCTCCGCATTTAACCCATCCGTGAAGTGAAACACCCACAAACACACTCACTAGTGAACACACACTAGGGGGCAGTGAGCACACTTACCCAGAGTGGTGGGCAGCCCTATCCACGGTGCCCGGGAAGCAGTTGGGGGTTAGGTGCCTTGCTCAAGGGCACCTCAGTCGTTACTGTCTGTTCAGGGAATCAAACCGGCAACCCTCCGGTCGGCGGTCCTCTGGAGTGTCAAACTGTTAAGTGTCAAACTGTCCTAAATATGATGCAAATACAAATTATTACAGTTACATCAATATTGTAAATAGATTACTTCCCAATTTTATTATTTTTGATATAAAATTCTTCTAATTTTATGCACCATTTGAACACTGCAGCTGCCAGTAACATTGTGTAATGTGTAAATTTCGTAATCAATGATCCAACAGAAATAGGCTTAAAAAAACGTTCCCATTGACTTTCGAATTGACATCCGAATAATTAGGGTTTTGTCGTCTACTGTGAAGTTGCTATTTTAGAGATTCTTGTTTTTCTTTGAACAGCGCTGAAATGTATTTGACTTCTGGATTCACTCTGTATCTTCTGAAATCTTCTTTCAGAAGATATAGAGTTACAGTTATTGCTCCACAAGTTGAGGTTCCTGTGCTAAATTATGTAACTGTTATTTGTGCCCAGAATAATATGAAGTTTGTTTATGCTGAACCTCTTGGGTTTGCACCTGTTAGTGCTAAGAAGCCTAGAAGTGTCCTTGAGGGCTAACTAGCCTAGCTACACTGGTAATGGCCCTAAACTGCTGATTTATCCAGCATAAGTTCGCTGTATTAATGTGAAAGTGATTCGAAAGAGCAGCATTCTGTAAACCAGTGGCCTGAAATAGGAAGTCGGTTACAGTGACTGGTATGGAGGGATTCTGTGGATAAAAACAAGAAGTATCTAACAAAAGAGTCTTCGTAAGCTTAAGAACGTAACCAATGTGTCCACCTTATTCTCTTTTGTAGTGATTAAACAAAACTGCCTATCAATCTTATGGAAACAGTGGCTGCAGATTCAATCTCCTCAATTTCCTGCACCAACACACCAGATCCCAGGTTGGGCTTGATGAACTGGATCCTGAAGCCATATGGAAGTTTAGCTCACCAGAAGCAAGTTTAAGAAACACTTACTTAAACAGCTGCTAAGCTGCTTTGCCTAATTAGGCCTTTAGTGGGCACTCCTAGACTGGTTAGCTCTAGCAGCTTCTGCCCTTTTAACACAGGGTCACACAGGATGCTAACAAGGCATTATGTCAGTAGATATGACAAACATTATGTAATTCTCAACATCATGTCAGGCAATATAACACTGAACCGCGTCATGTCACAACTCTCAGAGTGGGCATGGTTGTGTGTTCTGAAGACCTGTCACTTCAAATCAGTTCACCAATAGAGAGTGCAGGTATATGCCCACTTTTAAGACCCACCCCCATGAAAAGTGATCCAGAATTCAAAAGCAACAGAGGGATTCCACAACGCCACAATAATCAGCACATAGAAAAAATAAAAGCAAATGCTGGCTAAGTAAATTATACATTTTTATCAATATGTATAAAATGAAGTAGCAATCCTATTGGAAAGTTAAGATTAACTGTCAATATTTGTCTTTTCTAAATATGTTTGGCACTTTGATACTTAACATTTTGCCAGATTTGATGGATGCCTTTCCTGGCACAATTCAAAGATTTGTGCCACTGCTGGTATACCTGTATCTGTTAGTGTTTTTTATATGTAATTTTGCAATATTTGCACTTTGTTTAAAGGAGAGGTTAGTAAGGTTTCTCTTCACTTGCTTTCATTAGATCCAATCAGAAGCTCACGGTTCTGGTCATAAGGTATTGCTTCTCAGATTATCAGTGTGACATGCAACAGATTCATTGAACATCGCTTTTTATGGCCACGTCGTGCAAACCTGTTTCCTAGCTATTTCCCAGTATTTGTTTCCCCAGATTTTTTCTATGGTAATGTTGATGAAATACATTTAGATGGAAATGTTTATGATTTACAACACCAGAAGCAAGGTGAACTTATAGTTGTAGATAAACAGTAGAACAAAAAGTGTTTTTGAAAAGAAATTCTGTTCAAATGCTAAGACACTACTGCACTCTGTGTTGAGTTGCTAGTGAGCATGGAGGAATAAAAGGGAAAAGGTGGGGAACTCCATGCTGTAAACGTGTAAAACTGCCACAGTTTTGATCTTTTCTTGCTAGCAACTCGACACAGAGTGCAGTAGTGTCTTATCTTAATATGATAACAAATTGCATAATACAGTGGGGTGTGAAAGTTTGGGCAACCTTGTTAATTTTCCTGATTTACCTTTATAAAGCATAAAGCAAGTTAAATATATCATATAGAGGACAAACACAGTGATATTTGAGAAGTGAAATTAAGTTTATATGATTTACAGAAAGTGTACAATAATTGTTTAAACAAAAGTAGGCAGGTGCATAAATTTGGGCACCAAAAAAAACCCATGTCTCAATATTTAGTACATCCTCCTTTCGCAGAAATAACAGCCTCTAAATGCTTCCTATAGCTTCTAATGAAAGTCTGGATTGTGGCCGAAGGTATTTTAGACCATTCTTCTTTACAAAACATCTTTAGTTCATTCAGGTTTGATGGTTTCCGAGCATGGACAGCTCTCTTTAAGTGACACCACAGATTTTCAGTAATATTCAGGTCTGGGGACTGAGATGGCCATTCCAGAATGTTGTACTTGTTCCTCTGCATGAATGCATTAGTAGGTTTTGAGCAGTGTTTAGGGTCGTTGTCTTGTTGGAAGATCGAGCCCCGGTGCAGCTTCAGCTTCGTCACTGATTCCTGGACATTGATCTCCAGAATCTGCTAATATTGATTGGAATCCATGCCTCCCTTAACTTTAATAAGATTCCCAGTCCCTGTACTGGCCACACAGCCCCACAGCATAATGGAAGCACCACCAAACTTTACTGTAGGTAGCAGGTGTTTTTCTTGGAGTGCTGTGTTCTTTTTCCTCCATGCATAACGGCCCTTGTTATGCCCAAATAACTCTATTTTAGTTTCATTAGTCCACAGCACCTTATTCCAAAATGAAGCTGGCTTGTCCAAATGTGCTTTAGCATACCTCAAGCGGCTCTGTTTGTGATGTGGGCGGAGAAAAGGCTTCCTCTGCATCACTCTCCCATACAGCATCTCCTTGTGTAAAGTGCGCCGAATAGTTGAACGATGCACAGTGACTCCATCAGCAGCAAGATGTTTAAGGTCTTTGGTGCTGGTCTGTGGGTTGACTCTGACTGTTTTCAACATCCTTCGCTTCTGTTTTTTCAGGATTTTTCTTGGTCTGCCACTTCGAGCCTTGACTTGAACTGTGCCTGTGGTCGTCCATTTTCTCACAATGTTTCATAATGTTTTATTGCACACTTTCTGTAATTGATATAAACTTCATTTCACTTCTCAAATATCACTGTGTTTGTCCCCTATATGATATATTTAATGGAATTTTTTTATCCAAACAATCAATGCTTTATAAAGGTAAATCAGGAGAATTAACAAGGCTCCCCAAACTTTCGCACCCCACTGTATTTCATTTGATCATATAGAAAGAGGTAAAGTAATGTTTAATTATTGCAAACTAACAAAGAAAACATGCTCATTCACTAAAACACTTTTGGCAAACCATGTAAATCAACATATGTTCCTATTATATGATTTGTCATTGACAAGAGTTTTTTTTCCCTTGCAGTTCGTATTGCGATCAGGGAGACGGCCTTTCATAAAACTCGAGATGAGGACGAAACGGCTAACCTCATCTGGAACGACTCTGCCGTACAGCATGAGAAAATCGCTGAGCTCAGGAACTACCAGGTACAGCACCGTCTGCACACGTCCACACCTCAACTGAGCTGCGCAGGCTAAGGAGGAGAAGTCAACGTGACCTTTAAGGTCATGTTAAATTCACCTATGGCATGTAGCCACTCTGATTCTGAAGTGTAGTGTCACTTGAGGTAAAGTAAGTGCAGACTGTGTGCGTGTGTGAGTACACGGAGTGCACGCATGTGTTTGAGGGTCAGCTCAGCTGGGAACACGACTGCATGAGGTCCAGATGATTCATGACTGGAGTTTCCTTCACTCTGTGCACACATCATGCTGTTGCTGCAAAATATAGCTTTTGCTCTTTGCTAATCTTGTTATTGGCCTGTAAAGGCGATGCAGATGACTGGAATATGACAAGTCACGTGAAATTTATTTATAAAGAGCTTTTCTCAACAGGTGTTGTCACGTAGCAGCTTTACAGAAAAATCAGGTCTTAACCTCGTAACCAAAGCCGAAGGCGAGAGTAGCAAGGAGAAACTGTTTGAGGAAACTTTTAGTGGAGCCACGACTTTTAGGGTGAACCCATTCTCCTCCGTTCAACACCAGATGGCAAAGCAATAAGAGTAAAAGAGCAATATAAATAAAGAATAGGATTTTATATATAATATAGAACGCTGATATAGATCCACACTATATTGCCAAAGGTATTCATTTACCCATCCAAATCATTAAAGTGTTTCAACCACTTTCATGGCCACTGGTGCATAATACCAAGCACCTAGGCATGCGGACTGCTTCTACAGACATTTGTGAAAGAATGGGTCGCTCTCAGAAGCTCAGTGAATTCCAGCATGGTGTCATAATACGAAGTCGAGTCGTGAAATTTCCTCACTACTAAATATTCCACAGTCAGTCAGTGGTATTATTTGGGAATGATAGCAACTTAAAGTGGTAGGCCAAGTAAAATAACAGAGCGTGGTCAGCGGATGCTGTTTGGCATTCCGATGGACGAGTCTGGGTTTGGCAGTTGCCAGGAGACTCGTCTGGCTGCATTTTAGCTGCAAGTGTGCCCCCTCCTATTCCAACATGACTGCGCACCAGTGCACAAAGCAAGGTCCATAAAGACATGAATGAGCCAGTTCGGTGTGGAAGAACTTGACTAGCCTGGCCTGAGTCCGGATCTCAACACAATAGAACACCTTTGGAATTAATTAGAGTGGAGACTGCGAGCCAGGACTTCTTGTCCAACATTAGTATCTGACCTCACCAATGCGCTTCTGGAAGAAAAATCAAAAATTCCCCAAAGCACATTCCTAACCCATGTGGAAAGCCTTCCCAGAAGAGTTAAAGCTGTTATAGCTGCAAAGGGTGGGGTTAAGAATGGGGTGTCACTTAAGGTCATATGCTTATGAAGACAGATAAGTGAATACTTGTTACTGTTAATATAGTGTATGAGTTACTGTTACCAGTGAAAACTTCAGTTAGAAGTGTGTTGCAGTGAAAGTGAGAGTTAAGTCCATGGGTGTCAGTGTCTAAGGTTAGAAACTTGTAATGATGTTGTGGTGGTATGAATATGACAGAGCTCTGGAGCAGGAACGTGGTGGTGGTCACACTGGTTCAGAAAATGGGCAAGCAGGGCACCTGATTATAGTGTTATATAATGCAACAGTGACTCTGGCAGGCCTGCCTAGTACAGCCTAACTACATCGGGAGAGCCAGAAGACATGAGGACTCCCTGAGATGTGTCCCTCCACTCCACTGTCGACACATTCGAGTGACTGTGTAAATGCAGCAGCATTCCCAGCTTACATAATACTCTCAGTGAAGCCCCACATCTGCATCTTTTATCCAGCAGGAAACTAATTACCAAAGACCTGGCTTAACAAATAGATCTTTATCCTAGGTTTAAAAACTGGGACTGTATGCGAGTCCCAAACCCTGAGGGGAAGGTTATTCTAAAGCTGGGAAGTGTGACTTTATTAATTAATTTATTAATTAACTCAGGTACTGAGAGGAAGGGCAGTTTTTGCAGAAAATGCAAATGAAAACTAAAGATTAGCAGATTTACTGTGTTGTACACATCTTGACCAATCACAGTTTCTTAGGTCTAGCTCCACAGGTCTGTACATTTCTGTAAGGGTGTGTGTGTTAGGGCTGCACCCACTGCGCCGGTCGTTAAAGCTGACATAGCCGAGTTTAGTGCGTCCTCCGGTATGAAGCCGTCTCGAGCAGCTTTATTTTCTCAGCTTTCCTGCTCCGCTCACAGCTGTTTAAACAGAGCCCAGCACCATGAGTGATGCCAGATTGGGCAGAATCTCTGGTTTAGCATTTTACTACGGAAATGATTATTTATCAGTGATGTTTTTTCATTAACCCTCAGCCTTTTAGGTACATTTTAATAAGAGGAAAAATAGATTAATCAAATTTATGCAACAGTGGATCTTTTTCTTGTTCTTCTTAATAAGAATAATAATAAAAAATAATAACAACAATAATAATATTCAATAATTTAACTTTAAGAAGGAAACATTTTCATTTTCCTAAGTGAAACCTTTTTATAACTTTTAATATTTTAATATTTTAGACCATTTGATAGGGGATTCTAAAATACAGGTATTGAATAGTACTGAATTTATATAATCCAACAAAAATAAACTGAATTAAAGTAATCCAAGCTAGTGCCATGCTATTGATTTAACAATGCTCTTTTAATAAACTGTATATCGCAAGGAATTTTAATGCCATAATATAGCGCAATTAACGCAATACGAGCATTTCTTCCATATGCAGAGTGAAGGAGATGGTTCTCTGACTCTGCGTAGGTATGTGGCCTCTCAGAGCTGCAACGCTGTCAACCTGGCCTGCCCAAGTGTCAGTCATTCTGAAACATCCTGACGCTGTGTTTTAACTCAGCTCAGAATGGGGAAGAGCGCATGCAGCTGCATATGGGCCAATAGAGGGTCATATTGAATTTAGTGAATAGTGGTTTGAACGTGCTAGTTCAGCAAAAAGTCAATTGGAGAAATGAATATATGAAACTAATCTCAGTCCTAACACTCTTAACAAACACAGAACACAAAAATGATTTCAGGAATAATCACAGAAATACGAGACTGTGATGTGCTCTCTGCTCCTGAGCCCCAGCAACCAGAAGAGTCTTACTGTCCAAAGACTCATGACTAAAGGACACAGATCTAAGGAGGCATGATAAATACCTAGTTTATGTTGTTATAACACTGAAGCTGCTGCTGGTTGAGAGTAGATGAATTCCAGGATCAGCTTAGGCAGGGAATTCTAAGCTTATGTATAAACGAGTGCAGTGACAGCATGCTGTAAGACCCTCATGCCCTGTTAGTATGTGGTTTATAGATGTGATGTGGGAGTCTTTAACTGCTGCTCTGTGACTGCTCCAGTGTCGTCTAATTGTTTTCTAAAGCCAGGGGACTGTGGTACCGTGATGACTGAGCTTCACCATCTTTTCAGGGCGGTTTACACCTGAGACTCTTTTAATATGTTACATTATTTTTAGCTTAATAGTTTAGATTGTTGATCTAATGACCATAAGCCATTAATCTTATGAAATCCTGTTATTTGACACCCCTGTATGACATTTTCACATTTGCCCTTTTGGATTTTTTGTTTTTCAGTTTTTTGGATGCAGACTGTATGCCCTGCCTGGCCGGTTGAGCACTGTAATATTTTGTTGGCTTTGTTGCTTGCATTGACAGTTGCATTGCTTCATTTATGAAAATTATTGGCAAGATCTTTTTGGCATCCAGAGTTGCATGTAATTTTGGCCAGGATCTTGTATTGACAACAGGAGAGTGGTATCACATGAAGTCTTCTCCAGCACATTCTAAACACTTTCATTCAGCTTATGACTCACTCTTTCACAATTTGAGTGTTTATGGATCCTGCCGTTGTCATCTTGGAATATTCAGTACATTTATTTAGTGTATTCATTACACATGCCTATTCAGTATATTTATATAGTGTATAATTAATTAAATTAATATATATACATTTAGCTGGCGCTCTTATTCAGAGCGACTTACAAGGTTAATGATTACAGGTGGGCCAATGTAGTGTTAGGATTCTTGCTCAAGAACTCTTACTTGTGTAGCTAAGCATAGTCACCCAGACTGGGATTCAAAACCCAGTCTCACACACATAGAGGTGGCACCCTGAGTAGTGGTGTTACCCACTGAGCTACACCAACCACATGCATGCATGTGCATATTCAGTACATTCATCTACTGTATTAATATACATATTTGCATATTCATTATGTTCATATAGTGTATTCATATACATATACACATGTGTATTCAGTACATTTATCTGGTGTATTAATATACGTATACATATACGCATGTTGCATATTTACTACATTCATTTAGTGTATTAATATACATATACACATAGTTTTTTACACTCAGTAAATTCATGTAGTCAGCTGTCTTTATTTTATTGCCACATAATCTAGCCGAGCCTTGACCTGACCGACCAAAGCAAGATGACAACACTGCCTCCCGAGGCTTATAGAGTAGGAACAATCCATGATGGCTGCATTCCATTAAGCACTTCCCTTCTTTCTCTTTAACCCCACTCATTCTGCATTCAAATGCATTTATCTGACGGGATGAAAGACACTTTTTTCTGATTAGCTTCACTAATAAATGACCTTCTCATGGCCACACAGCTGTTTAGTCCCAGTCCTGTGAGAAATGCTCGCCTTTGCTATTAAATATTGCTGTTCTGATGTTCTACTGTTGCTATTGACTCAGTTCCAGGCATTTTAGTTTCTCTTTAGTTGTTTTCTTTGCTTGATGGAGGCCAGTAATTCAACCTTTCGGAAACACAGTAACATCTTTTCCATATATACCGAATACAGTATATCTGGTTGTTAAAAGAAGTGAGTAGCTACTGGCTGCATCAGGTAGGGTTAGAAGAATCGCTTAATCTAATGAACGTCTAGTACCTTTTCTTTTCTTTTCACTTGTTGTCGTTTTTACACAAAGCTATTTAACTTCTGAACAGTAATGGCTGCTGAATTCTTATGTTTTATTGGCTCACTTTTGAAACATCTGCATAAATTAGCATCTGCTTCTTGTAAATGGTATGTATATGGGTGTTGAGGTGTGCCATATATTAAGTACTTGTGGGCTGGCACTTGTTTTCACACACTGAAGCAAATACACCAGTTGTGTATCTCTACACAGCTTTGGCGAATATTATGGATGGATGTTCATAAATTTGGTAACAATTTCGCCTAACTCTCTTATCCATTTTAATAATCAGTTACATATTTGTCATTTTTTTAACGTATGATTTACTGATTACCAACACCTTCATCATTAAGAGATCTGAAGGTTTTGCATCACTTTCACTTGCTGTGGCCCGGGTTTGGACCCGGGGCCCGGGTTTGGTCAGCATAAACCAGTTCAAAGCATCTGCTGCAGTCAGCAGCCTTCCCCCTGGCGATGGGACTTCACATATCATAGGATTATAGGACAAAAGTGGAATACCCAATAAACAATCGGGTTAGATTTTCGCGCTCGTGACATCCTTTTTCCGCGCGCCGCAGCGCTCTCAACGTTCTCTCTGCCGAGCGTCTCTAGTCGGCCCGTCCTCATTATGGCTGTCTCATCCGGATTATCACAGATTCCTTTCACACTCGCTAAGATGCACATTCCTGGCTTCCCTCCCCCTCTTCCTTTGCTGTGATTTGCTCTGAAAGTTTGCTGTCAAGCAGCAGTTCATACAGGCCTAATTAACGGCCCTGTTCAGCCTCATTTGCTCAAAGAATACAGCGAAACCCACTTTTTTATACCCCTTCCCTTTTCCCCCTCGTTGCATTCAAGCAATTCATTCATCTGTCACTACCTACAATTGCAGGGGCTCTGATGCAGAACCAATTACTTTGGCCCTTGGAGTCGAGATTGATCGTCTTTTTTGGGGTTTTAAATTAAAAATGATGTGGTAAACTAAATAAGGGTTAAGAAAGGTCTCGCAATCACCTTTTGTTTTGAGTCCGTAATTGGGCATAAATGTCAGAACATAGTAGTCTCACTTCAAGTTTTTGGCTTTAATGTGCTTCCTTTTTTCCTGCTTCTTGGAGGTGAACTTCGGTATGCCCTCTAACTATTATTATTTTCCCTCACGTCTTCCCTCAGAGAATTAACCATTTCCCAGGAATGGGGGAGATCTGTCGGAAAGACTGTCTGGCGAGGAACATGGCCAAGTAGGTTGTTCTCACCTTAAGGACAAAATACTGTATAGTTTGTGCATAACTATTCAAGCGACTGGTATGCATCTTGTTTGTCATCAACATTAATGTGCAGGGACTCTTTCTTACTTTTCCCTCCCCCTCTCTTTTTTGGCCAGGATGATTAAAAACCAGCCTCAGGAATACAGCTTCATCCCCAAAACCTGGATCTTCCCGGCTGAGTACACACAGTTCCAGAACTACGTGAAGGAGCTGAGACGCAAGCGCAAGCAGAAGACGTTCATCGTGAAGCCTGCCAACGGAGCAATGGGTCAAGGGTAGGTCACTGGTCCCGCGGCTAGACGCTAGCGTGTAACTCTTCCAGTGCATGACCGCGTTCCCCTTTGGCCCTGGTGTGAAAGATGGGCGCTGACATAAGCTGCCACGGAAGTGCCCCGTGAGCTGCGGCTAAATGGCGCCGTTTAGTACAAAGACGAAAGCGATTCGTATGCTGGAGCTCATTTTAATTTCACCTATCTTCTATAAATCGGCACCAAGGGCGCGTTCTGTGACGGGTCGTACCTTCCTCAAGGTCTCGGCTGGTGATTATGGAGTCACCCGTAGTACTGGAGTGTCCTGGGGTGACTAAAAATAGATTGCAAATAGAGTTTGTGCTTTCTCTGCCAATACTACTTTCCCGTTTTCTTTCTGCCTCTCTGTCTGTCGCTCTGCCTGTCTCTCTTTCCATTTGCATCTCTGTGTCTCACTTATTACACATAGCGGTACACTGACTTGATTTAAACTTAGACCTTACTGTCACAGTACTGTAGGATTAACACGAGTCAACAGGTACCCCCTGTTTTTCTTAGCAGGTGGCACTGTTACTGTGTTTTGGACTGTCACTTAAAAAAATGTAGAGATGAGTAAGTCTTTTTACAGCGTTATATTTTGTTATTTTAATGACACTGTGAAGTCTGAAAGAGTGCAGCAGAGTTTGAAGTTCACGGCTTGGTCAGGTTTCCAGTAAAGGAAATATACACATCGTCAAATGAATAGCTGCACATATATTTGCGCCCAGAAGGAATCAATCGTCATGTATGAAATTTGGTGGATAGGTCTGACATTGTGAGACACGCAAACGATTCAAGTTTCATGCTCGGCCGTGCATGTGATGTAAGCAACGCCGGGCTTTATCACTGTACCTGACCGACCCAATTGCGGACATTCAGTGAGCACTGCCCTTAACACCATCAACAAAGACACATCCAGAAGGCCTGATGTCACTTTGCCTCAACCCATACTGCAAAGTCTGCAGGAACAGTGTGACAATATTTGAGCTGCATGGGATGGATTATCACAGGATGCCATTAAGAACCTCTACAACTTCATCCCAAGATGTTGGACATGTTGCATTAGACATGAGACATGAGAGACTATTTATGGATGTGTAGCTTAATAAATGTTGCTCATATCATCATCATTATCATCTTTTTATTGTTCCTGGTAACCTTTATCTTCCTACTTAACAGCATTGCAATCTGACACTTCCTTCTGGGTGCAACTATTCTGTTGACTACTAGTGTAGAAAGACTACTACTGCCTTATAATGGACAGTCACTGTTGATGGTTTGCGTTTTTAATAGGACTTTCAGGAACAGTATATTAGTATGAGATCTGAATACTTCACCAGTGTCTTATGCTTTGGGTCTAGTCTTATGTTTTGATTTATGAAAACCTGCCGCACACCGAATGACAAGTGCCACGTTATATTGTTCAGCTGGAAGTACAAAGTGCAGCTATAGCACTTCCTATGGAAACATCAAGATCAAGTTCTTTTTGCACTAAATATAGATTAAATGGAATACGATTTTCATTATGTATCATGTCTGATATCAATTAACTTTTTGCAAACTCAGTGTTTGCTAGCTATTGATTTTTTTGTGGTCTGGGATTAATGTAGTCCAGAGTGACAACCAGTCACTCAGTAAGATTCTGAGTGACTGGTTCTTTGTTTTGTCTGCCCTAGCCTGCTGTCTTAAAGGGGATCTATCATGCTCATTTTCAGTTTTCCTAGTTTTGTGTTTCGGGTCTGCTAGAATAGATTGACAGAAATTTACAGAGTTTTTCAAAGTACATTATCGGTCTTGTACTGTATGTCTGAGTTCACCCTTAGTCTGAAACATGCCATTTGAACTCCTGTGTCTTTAAGACCTGCCTCCTAATCTGCCTAGTGCCCTCTGATTGGTCACCCTACTGACTGTAGTCAGTGTCCAATAAAGATTTTGTTATGAAGTCAGATTGTAACAGAGACTGGGAGAAGGAAATTCCACTCATCCGTTGTCGGCAGCAAAGGGAAAGTGGTTTGTGTGTGAGAGAGTTTCTCCGTTTTCTCTTTTTCTCTACTTTGAGATTCGTAGCTTTTAGATGCACAAAAAGCTTGATAGCCCGCTAAAGGACAATGACACACCGGAAAAGTGAAGCCACTTTAAGAGTCATGCGTGACTTTTTACTTGTATTATGTTTAACTGATTTGTGTTAAATATTTAAATAACAAATTTGACTGGAATACATGAATCTCTGTTTATAATCAAGTATTCCAATCAAGTATTAGTTTAAATTACATTGATCATTTTTCTAAATGTAATTTTTTAAAAGCTGCAAAATAAGTAAAAAGGACTTAACCAGACCTTGACAAACCATGCAGAGCCTTTCAAGTATCCAAAAATATGGAAATATATAGAAATTATAATTCAGAAAGCTCTTCTTGAGTCTGTTTCTTGCTATAGGAGGCTATCAATAATATCTAAATTGTTGTGATTAGATTAGATTGTATTGGACTAGATTGCAGAGTACAGGTACAAAGCCAGTGAATTGCAGTTAGTATACTTCCAGATGTGCATAATACAGTCTTATTTACATATAAAAGTGCAGGAAAGTAACCATGGCAAGCCAATCAAAGCGTAGAGTATGTACAGTTATGGGACGTGGGGTGGTAGATAAATACAGATGTTAGTATCAGTATATAAATATGCATATGTAAGAGGAGATGATACAATGTAGGTTGTCTGTACGCTGAGAGTACATATGTAGACAATGGTAAGTGTCCAACGTTAAAGACAGACAGTGAATTTATATACACTATGTACAGGAACTATGCAGATCAGACAAGTGTAGTAATAATAATATATAAAAGAATATTAGTAATGATTATGTTTAAACTCATCTCTCCTTGGTGAAGCTTTTAGAGTGTGTTGCTGATTTTGGCCTGTACTTCACCCCGATACCAACAGATGGGGGTATTGACATGTAGAAGCAGGACGGGACGAGTGGGGCTTCTTTTTCTTGTTGTTGTCCTTCAGGTATATGAGCATTACTTATAGTCTTATGCTACAGTAAGCCGGTATTTATTAAAACTAAAAGTCATCAGAGGTTGAATTATTGAGACACATTATGAAAGCGAAGGAAGATGAGTTTAACTCAGCCACTCGGAGGAGGGAGAGGCGGGAGATTAAATTTGAAAACGCGCGGCATGACGCGGGAAATGAAGTTATATCTTCCTCCGTAATTTATTTTCCAGTCGGAAAACTAAATGAACTTATTGTTTGCGTCTGAGCTTAGGCATGCTTTAAAAAAACCCAAAACAACAAAGCAGCGAAGGCTTAAAGGAGAGATCCCCACTGGTGCCATATTAACCAGTCGGCCAAAGTGGGTTTTGATTACCCTCCATCAGAGCTCATCAATCATGTCATATGATTCGCTGCCACAGCCGCAAACAACTCTAACCCCCGTCCGGATGCAGCACAGCTCAAGGGAGCATAGCCAGACTGCGGAATGGCAAACATGCAGTCAGCAGCAATGTGTCATTATGGTTGGGATAAGTGGCTGTACTCAGGGTTTTTGATTATGATCTATCGTTCTTTATGTTTCAGCGTTTTCACATCAGAGATTTTTAATGAGAAGTTTGCCAAAATGACAGCTTTGATTAAAAAAAGGTGCTGCTTTGAATGTACTTGACTTGAATGTTCCATATGAACATTTCCACATGAATAAAATACACTTCGTTGACACTGTTGTCATGTTCCAGCATAATTCATTTGTGCAATAATTGTGTTAATGTAATAAATTGTGTTATATTACTCGTGTGGAAATGATAGTAGATTCAGGACACTATCAGGTCTTTCGACATCATATAAATAGCAGTGGAGATTAGATGTTTACTTGAGGAACGTAGGTGCCGGAGGTGTTTTGTTTTATTTCTCTGAAGAACCATGAAGCAGTTTGAGTATGTGAGGCATTTAACAGCTGCTTATTATGTTATTTGCTGTAGCTGTTTGCTGTGTTTGTTTTTTCGTAATTAGATTTTTTGTGAACCACTTTTTTTAAGCAGGTTAAATTTCTGAAGGGTGTTTGAGGTGCTTAAGAGTTTAATGCTACATTAAAAAGTCTTGGAATTGACCATTAGGTAGAGCTTATTCCGTTATTAATATAAAATAGGGAAAGTAAATTACACTAATTGCTTTAACACTGTATGTATTATATCAAATCAGAATTACACTTATTCATTCTTTCCTTTTCAACTGATCTTAAAAGCAGCTGTTTTAAAAAAAAATCCCATCAAGAGTGGTTTTCAAAAGAGTCATTGACATTATGATGCCCCTCAAACAGATATCAACGTTCACGCAAAGAACTACCCAAACCTTTCTTTCCTGTGTGTGTCTGAAATAGCTAAAGGAGGTATGATATTAAGTTCATCTACTTGCATAATGAAGACAAAAGTCAAAGAAAGGATCTTTAAAGAGGAAACCCATAAAGCTTCACTGCTGCTTCAGAACACTAAGAGAAAAGGCAGAATCAGAAAAGTGAAATATGGCCCACTTTAAGGGACCTGTGTGACTTTTTACTTCTGTTATGTTAGATTAATTTGTTTATTAATAATGAGTTGAATTTAATGAAGCTCTGTGTATAATCAAGTATTACTGTTGATACGGTTTTAATACAAATGGTCTTTCTAAACGTATTTTTTTTAAAGCTGCAAAATAACTTAAAGGATCACTGAAGACAAACCAAACCGAGTATCCCAGAATAAGAGAAATACATAGAAATGATCCTCACAAATCTTTCTTTCTTATGTGTATCTAAAATATTTCTGAGTAGATACGATATCAAGTTCATCTACTTGCATAATGAAGACAAAACATCAAAGAAAATATCTTATAAAGCCTCACTCTTAAAACATCCACAGGTCTATCTGTCCATCCTTCCACTGTGAGATGACAACTCAGCGCTATGAGTCTCATAGGATGTGAAGCTGTCCAGAAGCTGGAAATTGAAATTTGTAATAGTGATTATTTGGAAAGTGGAAACCAGAAAATACAAACAACTTCTAAGACTGAACTTTGGAGCTGGTGTTGAAAAGCATTCCTGCAGATTTCTTCAAAGAACTGAAGGAATGTTCCATAAACAGGATGGAAACTGCTAAAAAGGCATCGGATGGAAACATTAAATATGAAGAAAAGATGTGTGTTAAGATTCCTGAATACAGTAGTCAACACAGATATTTCCCAAAGTAAGTAATTAAAGTAAGTTTAATTAATTTAGAAACGATGCACACGTGTAAAATGAAATCTGATCTGGTTTAGTGTTTGCCTGATAAAAGACTTTTGCTTTAAACTATGTTCAGAAAGAAAGAAGCACGGCCACTTTTTCATGTATCAGTTGAAGGTGCAGTGGAGAGAGGGTGACACGGCTGGCTCTAATAGGTCCCAGAACAAATGAACTGTAACTCACAAACCCTCCCCCCGCCCCCCACCATCCTTTGTGAGGGGCTCAGTGCCTACGGACCCGGAAAGTTAGAGCCTCGGCTAAACATTTCAGGCTCATGTAAACCAGAGTAGGAAAAGTATATAACCAATTAAGCTAACTTTGCCTGATGGCAGTATATTTTACTGCCTGAAGAGGTTTTTCTAAGGCCCCCCGTTTGCAAAACACCCACCAGTTCACTTCTTCATGTGCTCGTCCATTGGCAAATGTACCCTTCGTCTGTGTACCATAACGTCTGAGTGCCGGCGACAAGCACCCCAAAGCAAATAAATGGTTGCAGAGTTTGAAATGGACCAAGACGTCTGGTCCTATTAACCTGGGCCTAGTCATGGTCTAGAGACCAGCTGCAGAGGCAGTCAACTTAATAAAGCCCAGTCCTTCTGTTGTAGTGCAGAGATTCATATTCAGTACCAGCACACCCTAACAGCTTCTTAAATATGTATGTGGCACATTTCTGAAATGGGTTCCCCTTTGAATCTTATGAATTTCCCCCCTTTCCAGGATATCGTTGATTCGGAATTGCGAGAAACTCCCAGCACAGGACCACTTCATTGTGCAGGAGTACTTGGACAAGCCTTTCCTGATGGAGGGCTACAAGTTTGATCTGCGAATCTACATCCTGGTCACTTCCTGTGACCCCCTGCGTATTTTCCTCTACAACGATGGCCTGGTGCGGATGGGCACAGAGAAATACCACACCCCCAACGAATCCAACCTGGTGAGAACCCCACACGTCCATTATGACTAATAGATAATGAAGCCGTCTGCTATGTTGCTTCATAGTTCTGTAAAGGAGCCTGTTCTGCCAGACCTGTAGCATGCAGGTTACCCCTGACATTACTGCTGAGATTTTGTCTCTATAAAAAAAGAAAACAAATCAACCTGTTAACTGGAGACTAAGTATATACTACACTCTGGATATGCGTATGTTTTCTTCGTTTCAGAGTCAGTTGTACATGCACCTGACAAATTACTCTGTAAACAAACACAACGAGAACTTTGAGCGGGATGAGACAGTGGACAAAGGCAGCAAGAGGTCCATCGGCTGGTTCACAGAGTTTCTCCGCACCAACGACTACGACGTTGCCAAATTCTGGGGCGATGTTTCTGTAAGTCTTGACATATGACAGCTTTTTTGTCACTCCATACTGCTGTACATCTGTATTCACCATCTGTCTGAAACACTCTCCACGTCCTCCTTTAGGCATGCAGTAGGAATTGTGTTGCGAGATGATGTCACCTTGTACTAGAGAAAGGGCCTGGTGTTTGAGTCAGCTGGGTAAAGGGGTTTCTCCCTCTGGTCTTAAAAGGGGGCTTTATACAATCATCATCATTAAAACAGTTACATCCTGGGGGATCCGGCCGACAGGAATGAAGCTTGGTGGCTAGGTTTCACATCATGAGACATGCAGATAATTCAGGTTTCATGCTCAACTGTGCATGTGACGTGAGCAAAGATGGGTCTTATCGCTGTACCTTACAGACTACAACAGGCCGTCCTGCTGCGTGTGCCTTCTGTTTTGACTGTTGTGTTGGTAGCGTCGTTTGCATGTGAAGCATGCCTCAGAGAAGAGTTCAAAAGCAGTTTGAAGCAGCTTGAATCTGTGTGTGGAGGCACGGTGGTCAGCACCAAGATGCACGGTTTGTTTTGTCATACGTCCGGAAGGTCTGGTGTGGGGTGCAGGTTCGTACGATGCCAGATGACCTTTGGTCTTTCATCACAGGCACTGTGAATGCCCAACGTTACATTAATAAGGTCCTGTAATCAGTGGCCCTTCCCTTTCTAAACGCACACTCCAGTACGATATTTCAACAGGGCAACACTTATCCGCATACTGCTGCCATTTCACACTTCCCTTGAGCACACAGACATTATGCCATGGCCAGCTACATCATCGCAAAATCTGCCGGAACTGCATGAAAACAATAAATCTGCATACAATGGATTATCACAGGACACCGTTAGGAAACTATACAACTCCATGCCGAGACGTCTGACAATCCCACACTTTCTTCTGGGTGCAGCTATTCATTTGAAGATGAGTGTAACTTTGGTGATCTCTGATCTGCTTGGCTGCCCTGTATTGTGCCGAAAAGCTGTCCAGGCTAAAGCAGTCCCTGTAGCTTTAGCATGGCAGGGAGAAGCTAATCTGTTATAAACTGAATATTTAGATTTTTGTGACATCACAAATTCAGAATCAGCTTAGTATCCATTTTCACTTCCAAAAAGTGAGCAAAAGTTGATTTTCCAGGATGTGGGCTCTTTAACATGAAGTTGCTCATGGGTAAAGTGTGTTGTAGTGCATTTCTGCAGTGTACAGCCACTTTGTACAGATCTTTCTCGACATTGTTCAGAATATATAACATACTGAATGTAATGAAAATGTAATGAATGGCTTAATTAATCCACTGCCACATGCGTCTATGGTTAATTCTTTGTGTGAAATTTAATGCACGCTGTTCCATTTCGCCACAGGGGAACTTTCCCTTGGTCTGTGTTTTCATTTCAGGCTACAGTTTGAGCTGTCATTCTTTTTCTCCTCTGTCACCGTCTCTATTTTTGTCTGTGTTTTTACTAGCTCATCCTTCGGCAGACATTTCCCTCCTTCACTGTTATGTCTCAGCACACCATTCCTTTCTTTAAGAGGAGGCTTCAACCTGTCTCTGTCGTTTCACCGTCCTTCCTGACACTCCTCTCGATTACTGTGATTATACAACCATCCCGCTGTCCCGTTTTTCTCCTCCGCCACGGTAAAGACATCGCCTTTTCACTCATCCACTCATTCCTCCATCCGCCCTTTCCTCCTGACCCTCGCCCTCTCTTGTGTCTCAAGCTCGGAAGGATGTTTCCTGTCAGTGTGTTGACACCTCTGCCGCTGGCTTTTGTTTTTTTGGTGTGTGTATTTTTCCTCCTCTTTCTCAGTTTGGTTAATTCCCTTATTTTCCCTCCTAAGTGCTTCGACCCCTCGTCCTCATTCCAGATCCACACCGTAAGCATCTATCCGCTCTCCCTGCTTCTCTAGGTTTGTTTACTCCAGGAAAGAGAGGTCTTTTCGCTTTTTCTTTCTGCCCCGTGGGTCACCCTGCCCTGATTTTTACTGAACATAATTCTTTTATTGCTTTCCACCCCATTTGATTTTGTAGCTGCAGCATAGGGCCGTGCGATGTATCGTTTATTAATGACTGTCTTTGTTAATGGTCTTAGCAATAACAAACATCGCAAAGGTAAAGCGCTGCATGGTCTATTAATGAGATAATCATTAGTTTGTTAGTAGTTATCTTGATTCTGGCTTTTGCAGTGCTTATATTGCATAGTGGGTGGGAATATGCAAATGAGCTGGTAACAATGCAAAAACTACATTGTGCGCATTCAGTGAGCATCCTAATTACCATTCCAGATGGGTTTCTGTGGGTGTTAGCATGAGTCACAGCACTTACTCAAATCCAGCAAACGTGAACAGCTTTGCATACCCATGTTACAACATTATTTCTCAAGTGGCTTTTAATATAGTGTAAGATATAAAGGATTGTCTTCACTGATATATTAATAGCTGAGTAATCTGACTATTTTGCTGATGAATTGACAACTGACAGTGAACAAACTTATTCAGTCAATAACAAACAATCCAGTTAAAACGAGTAATTAATCAATTATTCAATCACTCTATCAGCCGGTCAAACCTTGATGTAGCACCATGTAGTCATTCACTTGTATTTGAAAGTGCTTTAGAGATTGAAAACTGACAAGGACCAAGAAAGCAATGAATCAACAACATAAACCATGTATGCATAAACAAGGACTGAAGAAGGAAATCAGGTGAAAACCAAATTCGCACACTACTCACTGATCAGTGTCAGGTACCTGATTTGCATGTCTCACAGTGGCAAACCTACCCGCCATGATTCTTTCCTGGGGTGTGATTCCTTCTGGCATCAACTATTTGTGCAACTATTCTTTTAATGGTGAGTGTAAACTTTTCTCTGTTCCTCAGGTCATGCAGAATTGTCAAAGTGGTTATTAGCACAGTGTGGCTGAGCTGTATTTAATCCGACAAAAAGCTGGATGCAGTTTAAGGAGTTTGGGAGGGGTTTTGGGGAAGCATTTAGAGAAAGGGTTTGGGTGTCTATTGACTTCTAGTGACCTTCATTTTCTGTTGACTTCTTCATTAGCCTTGTAGCTTCAGTTTTAAATGAAACAAAGCACAATTTGGATTCCAAACATGATTCTGCTGATTCCCTCCATTGGGGGGAATATTTGGCTTGTGGAGGACTTCTTGTATATGCATATAAATGGATATGTCTATCAGGCTTTTTAAGTTTGAGGCACCTGTAAGAGAATTTAAAATACGTATTCTTATTATTCAAGTTGCCGGCTAGTTTCACTGTTTCACTGAGGTGGTACATGTGAATCGATTTTTTATTTAGGAAAATGTGTTTATACGCTGCACACTGCAGCTTAATTCTAGTACGCAATTTTGTCAGTATCATAAGCACGATAAAGTAAATAAATTCTTCTTTTCATTGTCCTTTTAAACTTCCATGGTAAAGCAGGCCAGGCCGCGTTTCACATGGCTTAAAACTTGCTAAGCTGCAGTTTGGCCACGGCCTATATAAACTCACTCATTCATCTCTGAGGAGGACGCATGCTGGGCTCCCACACAGACAAATACACACACGCTCAGCCCCCCCACACACACTTTGTTGCTCCCTGTTCTCTGCGGAGCTCACGCAGCTCTGGCCTGCTTCTCAGTACCTGCCAGTGTTGGACTGGGGCCTCCTTAAGCCCCCAGGATCCCCCACAGGACGCCCTGCTCTCTGGCCTCCATCCCCCCTGCAAGCCTCCTGGCTGCTCCTTCCAGTAGAGCCCCCGCCTGCCTGTACGCTGATAAGAGAGCCCAGACCCCAGAGCAGGCACTCCGTCCCTGACTTGCCGCACCAGCTCGTCTGCCCGACACATTAAGCTGACCACGTCCCATTAGGCAGAGCAGGCGTTAATGCCGCTCTATTACTCAGTGGGTGCACAAGCAGCGGCACCGTAGCTGAGCAGATCCCCCCCAGGCCCAGCATTGAAAGTGATCTTTACACTGAACAGGGAGGCTTTACTACTCCCGAGGGAACCAGAGATGGAGAAGGCCGTAGTGGCCGTCACATATTTCATATCAGTGCAACTCTGTTGTAGCCAGTTCACGTTTAATTGGACAGGATACCGGTATATGCTGATGAACACTGCTGAAGGGGAATTCCACCCATTTTTCCAAAATTCATGTAGCCATTAAAACATAAAGATTCACAGTGGTTTCTTATGTTCATTGTATAGGAACTTACTAACCTTGATTTCCTTGTAGTGGTGGTGAAGGTGACAATACCTAAACAAATATAGCGATTTTCTTTACTATCCATAATGACCAGTGAACCTCTGCGTGTCTTCTTAAATTCTAATAGATGTATTTATGTATTTCTGTAGTAGATGTATTTCTTCACCCCACAATAGATTCTAAAACCTTTTCAAACACAAGAAATAAAATATCTGTAAAATTCAACATTTACTATGACCAATACGAATGAATTCACACTGACATATGAATCCTCCCATTCATGTTGATGTGTTAGGAAGTGTTGTCACTGCGCACAGATTGTTTTTTCAGATTATTCAGAGTAAAATATTCAGGATTGGAATAAATGTGTGATAAAATCTCATTGCAGCTATTGCAGCTATTGAAAGGGTCCAGATGTCCAAAAGAAATGGCTTAAGTTTTGTTGATGCATATTCATGTAAATTCATATGACACTTTTGTGTGGCTTTGCATTGTTAAAGCACGAAAGCATGAAGCCGTATGAGCAGTGCAGGCTATTAGATGACACGCTGATGCACATTCAGAGTTATTAGAATGGCCTCTGTTTACACGTATTGTGAATGAACATTATATTTGCTGCTCATGAGAAACTCTAACCATTCATGCTGTACAAATGCATCATCTTTATGTTAGAAATATGTACACATAGTGCTCCATCTAGATTTGGTCATTTTAGTAAATCTAGGGTTAGAATAATGTATGAAATAAATGGCTGTAAGTTTTGGGCATGAAATGAGCTTCTCTCCACTTATCCGATAGTCAAACCTTGAACAGAAATACAACTAGGTACCTCAGAGCACTGGTTGACCAACGCAAGGAATTTGGTTCTGGCCACTGGCGTCTCTGTCTACTCTCTGTAGTATTATATGCAATGCATGTATATATGTGTACATGTACAGTAGATAATGTACAGTAGATAATTCACCTGCATCTTTGGAAGACTCACCCTTCACCAAGTTTTGACTGAGTTCTCTTTGAATTGTCTTTGAGCCATCAGATTCATCCACTCAGGAATGGCTCTGAAACATAATCGACCTGTCTGCATGTTTTATGTAATTACGTCTTACTTCTAGAGAGGTCTCCAAATCCCCCAAATGTGCACTGAGCAGCTTGAAACAGTTTGGTTTGCGTATTTCATCATGGACTCGCGGAGTCTAGAGCAGCCAGTCAGGACTGATTATTCCATATATCATAGACATAACCAGAAGTGATAAAGAGAGGTTGGAGGGTAATCATCTACAAATAACCAGAATTGCTATTTATTTGGTAAATAAAAGCAAACAAGTATAATAAGATTACCTCAGAGGAAAAACGTAAGCTCTGAAAGAGGGGAAAGCAGGAGAGACAATTCAGTCTGGATTTAATAATCCAGTTTGGACCAGTCAGTACAATAAAGACCTTTAATTTAAAGGGCGCTTTGGTTTGGTTAGTTTTTCTCTGGTTTCCCTCATTGAATTTTTATCCCTTGAGGCCAAAAACACCCGATACCAATGTTTAAAGCTTTTTAAATATATAGAACAAACTTTTTAAATGGGCTTCTAGGTGTTCATCACAGTCGTCAGATTTCAGCTTGGCATGACATGTGGGTGTTTTGTGCTTTGTGGCAGGAGCTGGTGGTGAAGACGCTGATCGTGGCCGAGCCTCATGTCCTGCACGCCTACCGCATGTGCCGCCCGGGACAGCCACCAGGGAGCGACAGTGTCTGCTTCGAGGTCCTGGGCTTTGACATCATCCTGGACCGCAAGCTGAAGCCCTGGCTACTTGAGGTACAACCGCGTCCATGCTACACTCCTAATCCTCATCCTGCTTTGCTGGTCGTAGATTGAAGCGAGTTACCCAGTTTTTTATTTCATTAATTTCCTTTTTTTATATAAGAAAGTCCGTCTGGGGAAGAGAAAGCACAGGCGGCATTTTTTGTCTGGAGGATTGTTTGTGTTGAGATTGGAAGGAACGACAATAACAGTGATTTCACAGCCAGTGTCAGATTGAATAGAGAAAATGGAGAATAGAGTTTGACATCTGACTTCGCCTTCAAGCATACAAACATGCAGGATTCATGTTTGGCTTTGCCAGCCAGTGCCCTTGAGTTTTGTGTTTTGGTTTATTTGTTTATTTTTATTTTTTTTATATCAGTGGCCTGCTTTGAAGGCTCTATCGTACATGTGCTGTACATGCTGAAGCAATAAAGTGTAGCACATTCACAGATGGGTGGTATTATAAAAACACACTGAAAAAAAGAATGAAACTGGTGAAAATAAATAAAGAAACTGAGATGATGTCACAGTAGACTGACGTCCAATCAGCTACTTGTTACCATGCAGTTTATGCAGCTACTACACACCAGTCGATGTTGTTTACGAGCTCTCTGTAATTGGTCGGAATGTGCCTGTTTTATGATGCACGCAGTCGTTCAGTGACGATACCCAGAAAGGCACATTGTGACGTACTTTATCACTGTAACGATAACATGTTGTCATTTTGCCCACCCCGGCGCGTATGTTTCGGACTAATAGACGCCGGTGATCAGAAAGGCTGTCTGGTGCCGCTCATGTTCAAATCCAGGGTCTTTTGTATGACAGTGGCGGTAAACGTGTCAATACCATGCGCTGCTCAGGTTTGACTGATCACGTAAACACGAAGCTGATTTTGCTTACGCTACATTCCACAGCAAGGTCTCTCTCGCACTCCCTCTCTCAGACTCACAGGCAAATGTAGGTCAGGACTGCAGGTTCAGCTATGGCTGGGGCCCACGATAGCTGGAACTCTTTCTTTCTTTCTTTTTTTTTTTTAGGTGTAGGGGGGCGGAGAGGAGGAGGTGTGTATGGGGATGGGGGGGTTAGAAATTATGGAGTGCTTGTTCCTGAATGTTCCATGTCTGGTTTTCCATCTCTCTCACACTGATGTCAGCCAGTTAAAGCATGACCTAAATCCTTTAACCCAAAGTACTGGGCTTTTTTTCCCTCCAACTTCCACCCCCTCCATCCCTCCCTTTCCCCACCAATTGACTCTGGGATGTGAAATGCCTTTGGGATAATTATTTGTTTTTGCCATTGCGTAAACCCTCCGAGTAAGTCTTTCTCTTTCTAGCAGAAAGTTTAAATGGACAGGGATGTTTTTTTTCCTACCTCTGCTTTCTTTGTTTGGGGGAGTGATAGTTGTCACGGCCGTACCTGCGCTTTGAATGACAGTGGTGTTTCTCTGCGGCTCTCCGGCTGTCTCCGTGCAGGTTTTTCGGAGCCTCGCCGAATTGAAGGAAGAATGCAAACAGTGGTAGATGCAGTCGTTACACTTCAGCGATAATGATCCCTCGGTGCTACTAGCAGCCCACCACAAACTCCCATCAATTAACATCCCCGCAAGTTCCGCACAGAGGGGGAAAAAAAGCTCTTTCTCTTTCACGCTACATTTACGGCAGCGAACATTTATTTCCGATTTTGAGTGATTAGTCAAGAGACATTTCCAAACTCACTCTCAGTAGAGGCAGTATGGACTCACTGTAACTTTGAGCATTAAGACAGACGTGTGTTAGGTGCAATGTTGGCTTTGTCACACAACCTATAGCGTTATATTTATGTGTATTTTATATTTATGTCTTACAAATTAGATTTTTATTCATTTTTTCATATTGTGTATATATACAGTTATGTATTACAGATCATATATGTTCAATTATACATAAATACTTGCACATAAATATTTATTTATTTATTTGTTTGGTTATTTATTTATTAAATATTAAAAATAAAATGGCACATATTTGTATTTTTTATTTTACTACATTAGAAGCAACGAGAAGCAACAATAATAACAATAAATATTATTTATATTATTATTATTATTATTATTATCATTACCATTATCATCATTATTATTATTATTATTATTATTATTATTATTAATAATACTATAATAATAATAAGAAGAAGAAGAATAATAATAACAACAATAATACTTTTAATATAAATATGCTTATTCACAAGTTAAGGAAAGGTAAAGAGAACAATTTCTGTATTTGTGTACAGAATATTTCATGAAACAAAAAAATGTGTAGAAACAAAAAACTGCCAGGCAAATGTGTTAAAGGATAAAGAACTTGAAATAAACTGAAATACATTAATTATGTGTCCATCGACGCTGCTTTATAATTTTTCAGGCAATTTTAAAAAACTCTTTTTGCCAAAATCACAAAAGCACAAATGGCTTACATCAGAGAGTCTTAGGTTGCCTTATTTGTGTCAGCACAGATTAGGCCGCTTCTCTGATGCCAGCCCCGGCCCTCAGCCTCTAATGGTGTTAGCAAGGCCTTCTCCTGCCTGGCTTCAGACAGCAGGGCAAACTCCCCCACAGCCCCTCCTTTCCTCTTTCTCCTCCTCCAGTGGCTGCAAACCTAACAAGGGAATGAAACTTTGCCCCAAATCAATTTCATGCACATATGTACGCTGCATGTGAAAGGTGGGTGATATATTGTGTAGATGTGAAAAATGGACGATTGTTTTCCATCTCGCACGGCACACGTTTCCTAGAGAGATTACTGCACCTTAAATTTGCTAATTACGTTGGAAAGTTTTTTTGTGTTGTTTCTTTTTTTTGGCAAGATAAGCAGTTTATGGCAAACACCACTGATTTGGAGCGCACATACATGCGCAGACACACAAGGGGAAAAACGAAAGAAACACCCCCGCATAGCGGTACAGCTTACTCTGCCTCTCAATTAACTACAGAAAAACACCACATGAACAGCGGCCAAAAAAGGGGGGAAAACCTAAACCAGGCTAGAGAGTGCTATTTAAATCGTGCTATAATATTTACAGCTCCGCTTCCAAGCGCGCACCTGCTAAAACCATTCCTTGCGCTTCTTTCTTCCTTTCTTTCTTTTTTTCTTTCTTTCTTCGTCAGATGCGCGAGGAGAACACGGTAGGAGGCGGAACAGCTCCAGCGTACAGCTCGGGCTCAGTCAGACAGACAGCATTGTGGCACGGCGGAGAGAGAAAGGCGGCTTTTGTTGCGATCCTTATCTTAATTCCCCGGTTTTTCAACACCGCTTTTACCTCCCTTTGACATTCAAAACATTTGGGCCATTTACACAAGCTGTTTAGGGAGGGGGCCACTCAGAAAGTAACTTGAGAAACCTTCACTCTCGCACATCATCCACGATCTGCGCTAGATGCGGTTAGCCACTGTTTGTTTGGCGCTTTTGTGACCGCTCGCTGTTAGCATTGCTAATTGTGCTCCTACTGATTCCACTAAGGCTACTGTTGCTAGGAAGGACAGCCCCCTCCAGAGGTCAGGAGGAATCCAGAGGGACGCAAACACCCATTAGTCAAATGCCGTGGTGCAACACCGATATCATTGCCTCCCGGGCCCTCTCTCTCTCTCTCTCTCTCTTTTTTCCTCCCCCCTTTTTATTCAAGTCTTTCCAGAAGCTGGTCACACTGGAGCTGTTAAGCTGGCATGACGAATAATGCAAAGGCAAGAGGACAGGGAGATATTCGGGGCGGCACACACAGAGATAGCGAGACGGGAGAGAGAGATAGAGAAAGAGAGAGAAAGGAGGGAAAACCTGAGGAAAATATACGTCCAGGGCGGCCCCTCCGAACAAACCTCCACGAGGGTGGACTCTGGGTGGGAGGGTGTTTATTATGGTTATGAATTTGCGTGGTGACTTTCGCTAGCCTGGCCATATAGGGGCGGCAGACCGCTCACCGCGTTCGGCCTCATTAAAGCCCCACTTGCTTGTTGTTTGTGGATTCTACATGCACCCACACACACACACACACACACACGTAGAGAAGCAGACGCACACATACAAATACAGCTGCTTGACTGAAACAAAACAAAAAGGGAAAGCAGAGAAGTAAAACGCGGCTATTCTCAGCCTTTTCAGGCAGGTTCAGATCAGCATTTGTCATGCTCAGGTTGGGTTCATATTTCATGTTGGATATTTCTCATTAACTGCGTTTTCATCGACTTTCTGAGCAAATTGCAAGTGCTAAAATGATAATGCACAAATTCATTATTGCGCTTCTTGCGGCCCAGCTGCTTTTTTCCATCAACTTTTAATGATGAAAATTCTTTACGGAATGACTTCATTTCCTGAAAACATTGATTTGGTTAGTCCATAAAAAACAACTTGTATCTGACATGTTTCCATATCTAATATGGTAACTTTGCCTTCCCCATAACATACTGATAGGGAGAAAGTTTTCATTAGTGTATTTTTTGTAAATATTATTATTATTTTTCTATCTGCACCATTACACAAGAGATCACACTTTCCTGCCATATGGAGCATTCCAACTGATTTAGATGTTCAAGTGTCCCTCCATGTCCATCCATATCCATCCTTCAATATCCATGTTCACAAGTAAACCCCGCAAAAATGGACATGGGTCAAGTCACAACTGGGCTGTGGGTATGGTTGGACCCTTTTAAGGAGAAGCGTTAATGTTGCAGAAATAAAAACAAGCTGTTGAAATTAGTAGGTTTGTATGTTGGTTTAGTAGCAGCGGCTGCCTTGTCAGATGAGCTGTGAGCTCAGAGACGTGGGAAATACAACAGTTAAAAGTGATAGCCATAAAGACTCCTGAGCTTAGGGGTGTAGTACAGACCCACATGTACTTGATATAGAGTGGAGTTTGTATATGTATATGTTTTGGAAAGAGAGATAGCTAGATAGATGGATAGATGAATGGATAGATAGATGGATAGATGAATGGATAGATAGATAGATAGATAGATAGATAGATAGATAGATAGATAGATAGATAGATAGATAGATAGGCCGTGTCCTCAAATACATGCAGAGGTTCAAGGAGGGAAAGTGCAGAGACTAGTTATAAGCAGCCTAACATTGTTTCCTTACTTTCCTGCTCGTGTGCATTCCCGTGTTAATTGTCAGCATGTGCTACTTTAGGTGCACATAAACAGTTACCGCTCCATAAATCAGCTATCTGATTGGTCGCCACTCTGCTCATTTGCATAAAGTACATCCAGAACGTAAGAGCAGTGGTTTGATGTGTCAGTTAGATGTGTATATCGTCGTCTCTCGTCTAATTAAAGCCCTGTTTGACATGTTTGGTTTGGTATGCATTAGCACGCAAACCATTTTGCATTATGTTGTTTCAGCACACAAAATTTAAAAAATGATAGTAGCGCTCCTCTCACAAATACAAGCAGACCTAACAGCATGTACTCCAATGTTAAAACATTAAACTATAATATCAATTCCTGGTCTGTATGTTTTCTCCGTCTTCTGTAACAAACATTACATATACCCTGTATTACATATATATATATATATATTAGTAATTTGGCGTAGGAATGCCAAAGTATCAATGCACATTCCTAATATAGAGCTGTAGATTTAAAGTATTTGTGGTTCTTTATGGGTAACAAAAGTGGCAGCATTCCTTTTAAAAGGTTCCCATCTTCTCCTCCATCCGCTCTCCGTCATGCTGTTTGTTTGGTGTATGTGGTACATGAGGGAAATCTGTCAGGTGGTGCAAAATTTACATGCAAATATGTTTTATTTTCCCCCAGTAAATGAACTCACTGTAGGTTTCCGTAACATTCCATGTACCAATAGATACGGACTAGTTATACAGTAAACAGCCAGTTATCCATTGTCTACACAAGCAAATTTTGAGGTATTAAAATATTAGTCATAAAAACCTTTTTTTTTTATTGTACATCATTTTAGATCGCTTAATCCATCGATTTCTATGGTCTTTATTGCCGCAGTGTTATTTTAGAGGCTTGATCATTAAAAATATTAAGGAATATAGAGTTGTATTCGATCTTCGGTTCATAATTTCAGGTCTGACTAACCTAACGGTAACACAATGACAATTCTTAATGTATTACTGCATGTTAGTTAGTCAACACTTAACCGGTGTAACAAGTGCAACTGTGACAATTAAGTCTGAACTAAAATGAACAGTGTTAATTTTTACAGCGCCTAATGTACTCCAGATGTACTCAGCCAAGGCATGTTTGATGTTTTGCGCTGGAGCTACAAGGCTAATAGCCAGCAATAACAAGCAATAGAAGCCTATAGCGACCAGTTTATCATTGAGCAAGCTGCATGCCTGAAGGCTGATATATTGGCTACTTCTGCAAACATGCACGTTAATGTATCTGCATCTCAGTGCAGAGAAGCTGTACTTGGCTAAGCGTGGTGTGCCGCATGCTGCATTGTGCACACCTCCAAAATCTTAGCTACACGTTGTGTGCATCTGCGGAGCTCTGCATTAAGCCCACGCTTATTAGCTCTCCATGAGTGTTGGGGGCGTGGTGAGACCCTCGACCCAAACTACAACTGGCACAAAAGCAAACAGAGCAACTTAAATTTTCAGCTGGCGGACATTTCAAACATTTAGCATAATATGCCAACAGCGGTGAAGTTAGCGTTAATGACCTGGCTCACACTGCGTGTAGATGTTAAGTAGACCTGAACAGACTTGAAGCAAACTTTTCAAGTCTTAAACAGAATGATGTGCGCATGTCGTTATTAGCGTGATGGTAAAAGCAGCAGCAAATATCAAAATTTTAACATTGCCTGTACTTTTGTCCATTCAGTACGTTAAACTTGGTCTTTTATGCAGTACCTGCTACATTATACTGTACATTCCTTTTGTCCATTATTACAACAGTTCAGCTTCAGCAAAGGTGGTAGATCAAAAGGATGCATAGGATTTAGGCTGAAAACGGTTTAAAAATGACACATTATTTTATATATAGTTTAATACTCCAGCTTCGGCCCCACTGTGCCTTAATTTTCAGTTTGGATTTTGGCCAAGAAATTTCATTTTGGTGAATTGTTAAAAACATTGTGTTGGATTTCCGCCTAAAGCATCACTTTAAAGCTGAACCAGCAGCCAGTAGAGTAATTAGACCTGTAGCGTTGGGCTGCTGGGGGGTTGTGTGCTCAGTGACAGGAGGGTTAGTTGGGGTGTGTCTCCTACAGGCCTGCACATGGGAACACACACACAGTCACATGCAAAAACACACAGCGGTTTTGAGTGAAACCAGTGGACCCCCCTCCCACGACCCGCCCTCTCACTCCCTCTCACCCACAGTGCTGCTTTACCCCCACAGAAGAAACAGAACAAAAAAAAAGGAATATCGCATCACACACACACACACACACACATGCGCACACATGCACACACACATACACACACACACACACACACACAGAGGGCTCTGTGCTGCTGGGGTCTGAGCTGTGTGCGAGACGCACAGTCATTAGGGTTTGTTTATTGGAAGCTGCGGCCTAATCGCCCTCCTGCAGGAGTGGGCTGTGTGGTGGAGGGGCATGTGCGGGGGTGATTGGCAGCCACCAAAGCATCCATGCCTAAGAAACATTTGTTGGGATGATGCTTAGGCGGTGACCACCACTGTCTCTCTCCCACTCTGTCTGTATGTCTCTGTCTGTCAGTGTTTCTGTCCCTTTATCTCACTGGCTCTTTTTTTAATTCTCTCTCTCTCTCTTTCTCTCTCTCTCATATCTATCTTTCTCTCACTTTTCTATATATTTCTCCTTCACTCAGAGTCTCCCTCTCTCTTTCTCTGTTTTTGTCTTTGTACTTCATCCCTGTCTCTTTCTCTTCCTCTCTATCTTACTCTCCTTAATTTTTTTCTCTCCTCCATCTCTGATTCAAGTGATTTCTCTTACTTCTCTCCTTCAGCCCTTTAACGTTTTTATCCGTCTCTCTTTATGTGCCTTAATCCATGCTTTCTTTCTGTCTTACACTCTTCTTCCCCTCTCTACTTTTTCGGACCTGTCTCTGTCTTGACCGTTCAACTCCATTCTTCTTTCTCTCTTCAACCACTTTTGTTGTCTTTCTTTCTTTCTTTTTTCTTTTTTTTCTTTTTTGTGTCTCTCTCTCCCTCTTCCTCTCTTTCTTTCTCTCCTTCCACCTCGATTATTTCAAGATGAGTTTGGTCGTCTTTTCCCCTGAAAGCTGACACAAGCCAGGGCTCTGCTCTTTCTTCCACTCCAGAGTGAATGAATGGAAGTGATCTGCATCAGAGAGCGTACACAAACAGAGCCCCATTTGAAGGCGCTCTCAGACGCGCCCGTTTGATCTCCCGGCCGTCTCCGCAACCTCCTGACGGCCATTTCCCCCTTGTTGCAACATGCAGCCTCAAACTGCATACTTTGCATGACACGCATCCACAAACACGCTCCTCCTAAAGGAGAGGGCCATTTTCCCAAATTGTGTTTGTTAGTTTTCTGAGACCATATTAAACACACATTCAAATATCCATCAGCTCCAAGAAATATTGCACATATATGTATACTTTATATTTGAAAGAGCACAGGCAGGTTTCTGCAATCCTGAAATATGACCAGAAGTATTTTTAGTCAGAGCTGAATGTTTCATACTCCTCTTTTTTCCCTTCTTTTGGAAGGAGACGTGAACTTGGTTATGCATGCTTTGTGAGCCTTAGGAATTCATGCATGAAACAGAATTTCCAAACTGTCAAACTTTTATTTTTGACTCGTGCTGGATTTGTCACTGTGTAATCATGAATTATGCAATGAGTGCACCATATTATCTGATTTACTTTTCACCGCCCTTTAGCCCCCCTCTGCACGTTTACCATTAAGCCCCTCCATTTGATTCCCCTGGTTTTGATTAATCTATACAACTCTGTCTTCTGTGCTTTGAAGCCTGGGGTAACTCTAGATGGCAGTGTTTAGCTTTCCCATGCGATGGCGAGGGAAGATTTATTAAAAAATGATTATAGCGATCCGTTCATCCGTCTTTATCTATACCTGCATGGAAAAATAAATAAATAAATAAATCATTTTTTTACTGTACCTTCCTTAGAAAACAGACTCCTTGAGGTTGGGCAGCGGAAGAGCCGCCGCAGTTGTTTGGCCATTTATCACTGAACCTGAGAGGCGGTTTGTGTGTGTGTGTGTTTGGCCTTGACTCTGTGTGTGTGCGTGTGTGCATGTGTTTGTGTGTGTATGGAAAGCCATCCCAGTCTCTTGGAATAGGTGACCTCGAGGGCTGCAGGCTGGCTAACTCCCTGACCCTTAAAGTGCATGACGACGGCTATTGGGTTTCAGCACTGGAATTAGGCACTCGAAATGCGACAAAAAGAACAAAAAAGTGATTGATAACGATGTGAAAGGGGAGCAGTGGCTGCCCACTCGTTCTCTCTTGATTTGCATTGCAGCGGTCAGTCCGTTTTGGCGGCCGGCCTTGCAGTACCTTTTTTTTTGGGGGGAGGTGGAGGGCTCCCTGAGAAAGCAGTGTTTGTTTATTCTCATGTGGTCATGGTGCGGCCTACTAACGTTACCGAAAGATTAATCATGCTGAAGGCTTTTAAATACCAGCAGAAATTTTTTTAACCAAATAATAACAAAAATAATTCCCATATTCATCTGTAACCTTTAGATTTCCCTTATAGATATTTCTTTATTTTATCATCCGGACATTCCAAGCAAGTGAGAAATCCTGTTTCCTGAAATCCTGTGTATTTGCCTTCCACGTTTCCTCGACAGAAATGTCCAAATGGTCTTCAGCTCATGCCGCGCCTGCACTTTTGAGCTTAAGGGGCAGCAATCAAGATCGTTAGCCCACTAGTACATCAAAGTAAACTCCAACCAAATGGCTGATACATGTGGGACTAATCGCGCGGAGAAATTGAATCATTGAGGCTTCATCTCTCACCGCTGGCTGCGGGACCACTGACAGGTTATTTATGCATCAAAGCCAGAGATATTCAGGTGGGGAGGTGGAAACTAACGACTGAGTCAATATAGCTTACTCCTAAAGGACGCTGTTAATTGGATTGGTTTGTTTAGAAAGGCAGGACGGAGGGAAGAAGTGTATTCAATTATGCTTTTTGTTTTTTTTTGGTTTCCTAGGCACACATTGTTCATCTCTGACCACATCTGATATCAGCTTATCGGAAAACAGAAACATGGAGGCGTGGGTTTTTTTTCTTCTCCTAAAGTGGCGTTTTTATTAAGCACCGTTTTCAAACATGGCCTTTAGGGCCCCTGCCAAAGACCCTTAAGGAAATGTGCAGCAGGGTTTTAACGCCTGCAGGGGTTCATTAACCCCAGAGCCGCTCGGGCCTTCTTCAAACGCTGATGGACGCAGAGTCTGGCGGCCGGAAAACAGTGACAGCTCTTTGACTTTCTGACTCTGCTCAGGACTTTGTCTCCGCACGGCCTGAATTATAAGAACAAGGAAAAAAAGAGAATTAAGCTGTGAGGGTCCATATGTTAGTCCACACTTCAGTTCATATTACTGTCCTCATACTTCATGTTAGCTTTATGGTAATAATCCATGGTAGTCACTGAGGAATACGTCTTACCTGGACAAAAAGAGTGTGCTGTTAAAAGCGTAATAAATAAGATCGTTCTGTGTAAATGAACTGTTGCAATACTTGTAAACATAGCCAGTGAGAGGGATGTGGAAAGCACAGATCTAGAGAAATTGGTAGGCTTAGAATTGTTCAGTGGAATCATAATCCTGAAGCGTTAATGCTTCCTAACAGAAAGTGTTAGTACCTTGCCTGACGCCTGATGGCCTAAAACCTAAATCCTAACTAACAAAGTAATGCATTAGTTAACATTAGTTAACAGTTTTTTTTACACGTGTTACATGTTTATTTAACATACAACCATGTAGTTGTTACATGCTTACTTAACATGTAAAAATGTAGTTCTTACTTGTTTACTTAACACTGTAAATATTTAGTTGTTACATGTTTACTTAACACTGTAAATATTTAGTTGTTACATGTTTACTTAACACTGTAAATATTTAGTTGTTACATGTTTATTTAACACTGTAAATATTTAGTTGTTACATGTTTACTTAACACTGTAAATATTTAGTTGTTACATGTTTATTTAACACTAAATATTTAGTTGTTACATGTTTATTTAACACTGTAAATATTTAGTTGTTACATGTTTACTTAACACTGTAAATATTTAGTTGTTACATGTTTACTTAACATGTAAACATGTAGTTGTTACTTGTTTACCTAGTTAAGCATTGCAACCATTGTTAATGTATTACTTCGTGTTAACTAATGCAGTACTTCAAGTTAGTTAGTCAACCCTTAATGTAACTTTATTACATTTATAGTAGAGTAGATGCAGGGTGTCATAAGGCACATTAGTACCAGTAGTGATATAATGCATGTTAACACAGTCACAAAACTTTCTTCTGGTGTGAACTCATTAATTATTCATGTGGAACTGATGTACATATTTTAATTAAACCCTGTTTTCACTCTAAGTTGGCTGGTCATGTGGAATAATCTGCATTGTAAACATTGTGACCCCGGGCTCCTATCACTACCATACTGACCCCTCCATGTCAGTCAATCATTATCTCAGCTACTGCGTTATGCAGATGTGAAAAAGTCACCGTTAACCAAAGTTCCGAAATGGTTTTGGGCTTGGACATTCTTGGGCCCCTCTTTACAGGACTACTACAGAACTTTAACATTATGATGAGGTTCTCTAGATTTAAATATGCTTCTCATTTACACCATTGGGTCCCCTCAGAACAGTCCACTGGAAGGTTTGTTTGGAAAGCAAAATATGGTTCATCACCAGCAAGAATCTGGCACCTTTCTTGTTAGGAGTGTGGAGGAATTTAAACATAAGGGCCTGAATGTGGGTCCACACTTTCCTTACAGTAGTAAAGTTGTAATGTACAGTGGGGTCCATAAGTCCTTTACATTATTTTCTAATTTAATGCAATGCTTTATCATTATGAATAATATTAGCATCTTAAAAATTTGAATGAAGAGTAGAATTTTAACAGGACTGAGAAATGACTGGCATGTTTTGTGGCCCTCCTTTAATGAAAGAGTGCAGCCAAGCTGGTGTGGCTCCACAGGTTGTGCCAAAGCCTCTGATGAGTAGGTCAGCTCCACCCGAGAGTCGTCTGAACATGTGCTTCAATGGAACAGATAAGGCTAAAAACCAAATCTGACCTTTTTGTACAAAGGCCTTAAAAATGTAGCTTTGAATCGACTTGCTTCAGAGGGCTACGTCGCTTCCATGAGAATAAAACATGTTACATCGCCATTTATTTTATTGCCAAAGTAAGTGAAATGAGCGACGGAATTTGGGTTGAACTTTTGCACATGGCTTCGACGTGCTAACTATTTGACGGCTGTAAAGTTAAGGCGTTTTTGTGGTTGTGGTCAGATTTGCCTCAAATTGAATAGTGACCTAGAAAGAGTGCAGAAATTTTATTCATGTAAATTTTTTGGAAAATTATGAAACATTCTGTCATTTGTTGCCAAGTTTAAATACGAGCCTCGAAAAAAAATCCCAACTTTTCAGACTTTAGGACCCCATTCCATATATTAATTTCATAGTAGTTGCTGAATCATTCATAACAGCTTCGGAATAATATGTCTTCTAAGATCACTGGCTGAGTAACCGAGGGTAGAGTTTAAGGGGTTCAGTTCTTCGGCTCTGTATGTGGGCCTGCAGCTCAGCTCCTTACTCTCACAACTACATAACTTACACATTAGTTTCGCAGCAGTTACCAAACAATTCATAGTAGCTGCTGAATAATACGTCTTAAGATTAATAAGTGAATAATAAGCCTGCAGTTTCAGGGGTTAAAAAAAAGGAGCCGCTACATGTCTGACATGCTAAATCTGCGGAACTCCTGGGTCGCCGAACTTGATGAGCCGCTCTTTGTTGCTTTGTGAGGCGGGCCATCTGCGGGGCAGCTTCTCGGCAAGGGGTAACGTTGCATGGCTCAAAGCATCCCGAAAGTGAGAGGGAGAGGGAGCGCTACTGCTGCTAGGGTTACGGCTGGTACAGTAAATTCATTGATTTAGCCCACTGTTGCCGGGCCCTCCTATTATTCGCCCCTGGCGTTCAGTTGTGATGTAAATATTATCTTACAGCTCGCTTCTAAGCCGGGCACACATCAGTAAGCACCTTTGTGAGAGGGATTAACATCCAGCCAGGGCTAGATTTACCCTGGGCCCGGTGAGGGCTTTGCCTCTGATGCTGCAGCGGAGGCGGAGGAGGGGTGCAGTCGGGCTGCTCTTTTTTTTTTCCTGCCGCACAACCCAGTCCGCCTGTGAGTGCCTGTGCCTTGGCCTCTGAGCACTTAAAGCAATTGTTGGGTGACAAAATAAATTCTTAAATATTCCTCATTATCTGAAATATAGTTGTTTAGTCAATACATATTAGTATCCAAAGCTTCTCTAGTTTTGCCACGGGGCCACAAGGCTGATGCCACTATGAAGTATCGGGTGCTTTGGTGCACTAGTTTGCCTGGTGCTTAGTGCAAACCTACATGATTCCTCACTTGCTTCAAAAAGCATTAAGCTTCAGTAAGGTTTATTAGGCTTCTGAGACTGAATCATTAGGGTTAGGGTTATGGTTGGGGTTAGTGGTAATGAAAAGAACTTATATTATAATATATGATTTAAAAGCCAGGCCATTTAATGGAGATGTCAGAGATTTCATTTCATTTTCAAGCACCATCCAGGCCACTGAAGGGGACTTAATATTCTAATTTTTAATATTCAGACTTCTTGTGTCTGGGTCACCTGTTTGAGCTCCTGTGTCTTTAAGCCCCACCTCTTGATGAGCCCAGAGTGCTCTGCTCTGCCAGAGCATCATCCTGCTACAAGTTTCAGCCCCCACACCGCTGTGGCTATTCTTACAGTCATTTTCAATTTGAGCCAGAGTCCCATCCTGAAAGTCGGGTAGAACAAGCTGGTGGACCAGCTGTGTAGGTGTAGGTTTCCAAGCTACACTGGGGCAGGATGTTTCAGAGCGGTAGGCATCTACTTTTTTTTAGCTCGTATCTGTGTTACAAGATGATGTCGTTTTGCAACAGAGGAAAGGCTGGTATATAGAAAGGTGGGAATATAGAAAAGTAATTTTTTGTATGAGGTGGTTTCTGTTTACCCTCTGTACTTTATAACTTTGCAGACTGTTCACATGGACAGACAAAATATAAAACATGAGCTATAGAAAAGGGAAAACAGAATGACATAGTAGGTCCCCTTTAAGAACAAGTTATTAATTTTTTAGCTGTAGAGGAAAAAAACAGAGAGCATATTCAACAGAACATAAAACAGAATGAAAAATGACACGTTTCAGTATTTAGTGTGGTTGCCCCTCCATTTCCAGGATACTTCCTTTTTTGGAAGAGCTCTGCAGCAACAGATTTTCGCTCCTGAAAGTTCAGTCTTAGAAGTTGGTTGCACTTTGTAATTCTTACAGATCCAGGTAATCTCTCAGTAACAGGCATTTCTCAGTAACCACTTCTTGACATCTACGCATGCTTTCAGACCTACAGTGTTGTCTTCTCACAGTAAGGGTGGACGAAAACAAGTGGATGATGTTTTTTCTTCTGAAGTAAGAACAGAGCTTGATTTTCTCCTCTCTCTGATGTTCAGATGAAAGTACTGTTTATCTGACAGTGACGGGTTGGTGGTCTACCAATTCTTGCATTGTACCATGTAATCATCTGTACCATTTAATCATTTTTAAACTCTAGTTGAGTGTGTGGCTTTTTTTTATTTCCCTTTGACTTCCCCCTTCGCTATGTGGATATCTAATCCTCAGAAATATCCCCTGGAAATGAATCACTTGTACTTAATGGCTGTTTTGGCTGGAAATTAAAGAAAAGAATGGTGGTCTCTGTCCTTTGCTCAGTACTGAATGTCCCCAAGGTCAGGGCTATCGTTGCTAATATGAATAATATGCTGCACACCTACTTTATACCACACCTAGGTTATTATAAATATCAGATTGACTAAATTTATGTCAGGTTGTTCTTATCTCTAGGCCATTTGATGAAGAGTCTCAGATAAAAATTCTTTAAAAAAAAACTTTAAATCCAAACTCCTTGTGCATGAAATATGAATGTTTAATATGAAATGTAAATAGAGGACTCTTACTCAAGTAATATATAACAAAAATATTAAAGCACAGGCCGTAGATAAAACCTATGAATGAGACATTTAACTGCTTTAAACATTATTTGTGGACCATTTTAATTTAAAAGCTCTGATAATTTTAGTTTATTGCTTCAGAGTTACAGCCTTTTATCGTCATGTCAACCATCTACATCCATCTATCTATCTATCTATCTATCTATCTATCTATCTATCTATCTGTCTGTCTGTCTGTCTGTCTGTCTGTCTGTCTGTCTGTCTGTCTGTCTGTCTGTCTGTCTGTCTGTCTGTCTGTCTGTCTGTCTGTCTATCTATCTATCTATCTGTCTATAAATAGCTTCAGAACTCTACTACATAACTCTAATAGAGCCAGAACTGTAACACAGCCCTGTTTTAATGAATGTGATGCATATACATATATCCACCTACACAGCCTACAGCAGTGTAGTTCCACACATTCATTTTCAAGTTTTAAGGTTGCGTTAGAGTCCAAACTGTAACAAAATCAGCTTGTTTATTTCTAATTAATTAAAAAGAGGTTAAAAATAGTAATGTAAAAATTTATTTTCACTCTCTTTTGTTGCACAGAGGCCACCCAAACCTTGGGTGCAGGACAAATGCAGGTTGTGGGCCCTTTAATAGATATTTAATAGATAACTGAATGACTTATTCATGGATGCAGATTGTTGTGAGTGGTAGAAAGACATTGCTGGACGTTGCTGCTGCTTCTCGCCTCACTGACAGATGTTGGTGTTGCCTTGTTTTTTTTTTTTTAGTTTTTTTTCATGTTTTTCTTTTTTCTGTCCTGAAGTTTTGCTTCCAAATAAAATCAGGTCAACACTAAGGTGCTAGAAACGTTCCAACCTATAGAACCTATCAGATGGTTGTGTCTTAGCTGTTTCGATGAAAGGCGTGCACCCCTTCAAGAAGTGCCACTTCTACTGTTATTCGACCTCGCTTCGGTTTTTTTTTCCTGTAGCCTGCAATTCAATCAGTGCGCTGCTTCGGTCCTTTTGTTACACTGAGCAGCTCTCGGGCCATCTGGAGAGACAGGGCAAAGGATTGATTTTGGCATGTTACAAATAACACTTGATACCTGAATTCAGTGCCCCTGACAACTGTTTACCTTCTAAAAAGAAAGGGGGCCATTATTATAAGATTGTGGAGGGGCGGGAGGGCGGAGGGCTTGGAAGGGGTTGTGGGGGTAGTTATGAACCTCAGTGGCTCCCCTCATTAGGAGAAAGTGCGATCCACTCTCCAGACATAGTAGATTCTCTTTCACTATAAGCATGCAGTAGAGATGACACGCTAGTCTAGTTCTAAGCAATACTCCCACAGTGGGCTATGGAAGAGGATGCTGACCGCTAGCGGGAGGCGGCACTTTAGCTGAGTGCAAGGGAAAGGGGATAAGTGACACTGAAAGAGAGAGGGTAAGCGAGAGAGAGAGACTGTGCTGTCTGACAGGAGATGCTAACATCTTATCAAGCGGCAGCTTGTCATTTCCCAACAGGATGTAAGAGTAGATCTAGGTCAAAGGTCAGACTGACCCCCTCTCAAACTGCCCCCTTAGAACAAAAGTGTCTCCTTCATGTTTCTGAAAAGATTTTTTCTGTTTCTTCAGAACGTATTTTGGGTGTTAACCCTTAGCAGTCTTGAATTAATACTGTCCTTAATGCTCTATTTGTGCAGTTGTGTGCAAAAGTTTGGGCACCTCTAGTCAAATTATGTGTTTTGTTGATAAGTGAAAATACCACAATACCACACATACACACAAAACACACTACTACTGTGTATTTGCTGACTTTAACTTAGTTGGGGGAAAATGCAGATAGTTGTGGACTTTGTGGCACATTTCATATTGCATGTTGTAATTTTTTAGGTCATATTTACAACGAATAGAAACCATTCACTACATTTGTGAGAAGATGTCATAATTAAAGTGAACCTATTATTCTTTTTCTGTTTTTCTTTTTCCTTTAGTGTGTTATGTAATTTTTTGTGCATGTAAATGGTCTGCAATGGCTCAGTGTACATGCCTGTGGGAAAATATTCACTTTTCTTAGCTGCCTGAAATGCTCCTTGCTGGAACTCCACTAATTTTTCTGGTTACAAGGTGACATAATCTCGTAAAACAGTCTTTATTGCCCAAACTTATACAGCTAAATTGCTTTGTAAGAAAAGCCAGTTGGGGCGGCACTTGTAATAAGATGCTGCTCTGGCAATTGACCAGTGGGTGAGCTGTCCAGTCAAAAATAAATCCAAACAGAAGATAAATACAGATACAGTACAAGAAAAATATTGTTATGGGAAAATCTAAGCATGTTAATTCCTTCTAGTAGGCCCCAAAATTAAAATGCTGAAACTTTAATAGGTTCTTAAGTTTCACTGTAGCTATTTGACATTGTTAGATCACACTCTTTATTATCTTTATCGTTGAGAAATCATGTTATTAGAGTTGAAGCACACTGATCATCGTTCTGATTAGAACAGGCTGTTTTTGTAGATTAATTCCCATAGACTGAAATGTAAATTTTAAAACTTAAAAGATTGAATCTCTGTCATTTCCACTCTGGGCCTGGAACACCTCCTATAGTGCTATGAAACTGTATAAGATACCATGTCACACATGAACAAAATTCAAAAATCAAAAAACAAAAATCGGTCGATACAATATAATTCCGATATCGATATAAATACTTTAAACTTTACAGATTTACTTTAAAAAAAATTACTTTAAAATCTGTAACTACAGCAGTCTAAAAATTGAATTGAAGTCTTTGAAACCTCCTCACACAAAAACTATATAATACTTTAGAAATAAAAATGGTCCAAAACAGTCAATGCTCACTTTTATTTGCATATAGCCTTCATATACAAAAACATGACATCCCTGTCAAACATAAACCTCTAGGCATTATCAATATAAATAACCTTCACTTTAAATTAAAACAGAGGCTTTTTATTAATCTTCTAAGACAAAAAGTTTGTAACAGCTTTAGTGATGTCTGTATGACGCTTGGACTGTTTGTCATACGGCATGAATGCAACTACCGATGACTGCTGCAAGGGGTTCTCTTTGGCTGACGCAAATGCTGCCGATGTTTTAGGGACAGGTTGGCTTGAACGTTTTTGGTGCCCCGTTTTTTGACTCTCAGAATGTTCTATGTAGTGGAACTGCTTGAGGTGGTGAAACAGATTTGATGTATTACCGCAGCTAGTCAGCACCACTCTCCGGTTTATCAGACTTTTAAGCTGAACCACGTCCACACTACTAAATTAGTCCTGCCTCTCTTATCAACTACGTCTTCTGGCTTTTCGCTTGTGAAGCTTGTTCGCTCACTTGTGTATTGCCATCAGGGGCACTCATTTCGCATCCCACGCTGGAGCGTAGCCTAGTCTAGCCTAGCCTAGCCTATCTGGCTGTGTGCCTGTGATTACGTCATCACGCACTGACGTAGCCCGGCTAGGGAGGCCGATTGTGTTCAACTGTGCTTGAATGCAGAGAACTGACGGCGCCTTGTAAAAAAAAATGCTTGTCAACGACAGGTTCTGTAAATAATACATATCGAAATACCGCAAAAGTGATATCACCGTTATTGAAACATTTCTTATCGCGGTAAATACCGATATCGAATTATTGTCCAGGCCTAATTACAGGTGGGCCAGTGTAGTGTTAGGAGTCTTACCCAAAGACTCTTATTGGTGTAGCACAGCATAGTCACCAGACCGGGATTCAAACCCCAGTCTCCCACATGTGGTGGTGGTTCCTTGGCAGGTATTGATGTTATCCACTAAACTATTAGTGAAAACCACTGCACCGACAATTTGAAGACACTCAGTCACTTTAAATAAACTGTTCTGCTACCTTTTCAATTTCCTGCTGCTCTTTCCCTCTATATTTTTTAAATATATTCTTATATATTTATGTATGTTTTATTTATTTAAGTTCTGCTGTCTGGGTGTAACTGGGTCCTTGGGTACTACAATTTCGTTCCACCCCATGTACCACATGTGATGCAAATGACAAAGTCTCCTTGAATCCTTGATGTTATCCACTGAGCTGACCAGATATGAGTCTTCTGCTAAGCATGAGAAGCTAGCTTGATATTCCTATCATGGACATCATAGAGGCTGAGAGAAGACCTTGTCAGATAAAGTGAGTAACAGAAGAAGGATAGAGTGGCCAGGCAAGAAACTGAGCAAGAGTAAATCTCACACTGGGTTTCACACGTTGGTCAGATAAGAGGATACAGAAAAGATGCCAAGCTGGCCAAAAAGATTCACAAGGGTCTGACACCGATAAAGCCTTAAAGGTGCAGCTAGCGTGCTATCAGTGACTCATCTCATGTGCAGTATAGCATATATAGCCTACATCACGTTGTCAACAACATTTAATGAAGTTCAACACCTTCTCCACTTTTCCAACGCTCATCAACTAATGTAGCTGTGTGGGCTGAAAACAGAATCCGACTTTAAGCAGTTTGTATATTAGCTAGTGTCTTCGCTAGTTCTGTGTCAGATGCATGTGTACAGCTCTTCTTGAGAGGCACTCTGCAACTGTAGAGGGAGCCCAGTAGCCAAACATACCAGTTCTCATAAAAGTGCTTCAACTAGATCAGACTGAGTAGTTTGCTTTTTTATAAGAGATAAACCCAATGTACGAAATACAGGGGTCCTGTGGGGAATTGGGAGAATGGGATGCTCTGGAGCAGCTGTACACAAGCCCCATTTCACCCTGCAGGCCAGACATCAGCTATAGGGGTGTAAAGCCCTCAGCTTCAGGCTGAAGAGCGGTAGAACTGCGTTCTCTAAAGTCATGAAACTTTGGAATGAGACGAAGTGGCGATTGTGATGAACAGATCATCCAGATCAATACCTTATTCATGCTCTTATTGCTGAATGCAATCAGATTCTCCCAGGATTGTTGCAGCCTCTGTTGTAAAGCCTTCACAGAAGAGTAGAGGCTGTTGCTACAGCAATCGAGGGTTCCTTATTAATATCCTTGAGAAGCATCGGATGAGCAGGCGTTTACAAACCTTTGGACACATAGGCTCTTTAGATAAGGAACTAAAAGCATTTTGAATATTGAATTCTTTACATAGTAGTCCTGCTGAAACCCTGAACTAATTTGTACACGTCTGTATGAGTTTCTAGCGTAATAAATTTGTGCTGCGTGTGTAAATGCTTTAAGGATTCATTTGGAAAGTTTTCTCCAACCACAAAACAAGAAACAAAAAAAAAACCTCACTCTCATCTTTCATTCCAGATCAATCGAGCGCCGAGTTTCGGGACCGATCAGAAGATTGATTATGATGTGAAGAAGGGGGTCTTGCTCAATGCCCTGAAACTGCTGAACATCAGGTAAGCTCTGAAGCTCCTCTCCTTTACTCTCAGCAGTCCCATTAGAGCAGGGGGGAGGAAGTTAAACAAAAAGCACACGTTCAATCTCTGGATGTTCAAGGTTTCTGAATGTTTCAGGCCTCATCGATCCGCTTGATTTTACCATTGAAGACTGGAGACTCTTTGATGTGCGGGAGCGCCCCTCGTTATTTCGGGCGGTACAGTCTGTGAGAGAACACATTTGGACACACTTAGTTGAAGGCGCTTGTTTATGCTTGTTTATTATGTGTAAGAATCAGAGAAAGAGGGTGAACAGTGCTTCCAGCGTTGCGCTCCCCAGGCCCACTTCGTCCCATTGAGTTTGACATTTGGTATGTGCATTTCTGAGGGTTTCTGCAAGTTTGTGTTCCTTCACATGTTTTTGTTTATCGGCTTACTGGTGTTTCTCTCTGTTCTCATACGTGTGTTTGAACGAGTAACTGGGTTATTCTGCATTTCTGTGCACAATTGTGTGAATTCTTAAGGCCCCTTATACTACACTTCTTATTTTCCCTCCTCTCTTTATCTCGTTTATTTTACTGTGTCTCTGAGACTATTCTGACTGTGTCTTGTTCAAAAGCCTTCTGAACTGAAACAGTTCTAATAACTTGAATATGAATGGGTGGGGCTGAACTGCTGTAGGTTTTATAGGTGGATATTTCTCGTTATTACCCTTATGAAACGATAATATATGGCAATGTATTGGAAAATATAGTGCAATATATTAAATAATACAATGCCATATATGGGAAACAAGTGCATATATTTTGCATATATTTATATAGTGATAAATATATTACAATATATTGTATAATACATAAGGAATTGCCGCTTTTCATATATTGTATGGTAGTATAATATATATTTACTTATATATTGTAATATATTTCATTTTATATGTAATAGACATCATATGTATTTCTCCATATGTGTTTGCATATATATATATATATATATATACATGTATACATATATATGATATATATAGTTTTATATATGTGAGAATATATACATAAATTGCCACATGTATGTATGAAAATATTCTCACATATATAAAACTATATATGTATATATATATGGAAACACAACATATGGAGAAATACATATGATGTCTATTACATATAAAATGAAATATATTACAATATATAAGTAAATATATATTATACTACCATACAAAATATAAAAAGCGGCAATTCCTTATGTATTATGCAATATATTGTAATATATTTATCACTATATTAATATATGCAAAATATATGCACTTGTTTCCTATATATGACATTGTATTATTTAATATATTGCACTATATTTTCTAATACATTGCCATATATTATCGTTTCATAAGTGATAGTTTACATGTCATTACAAACACCAGCTGTTTTTGTAATTTCGTGTCTGTATACAGTGGAATGCACAGAGTTAGGCACTCTGGGCTAAGTTTCTGTTATTAGGAAATACTTAACTGAATGGAAGATGAACTGATCTCCAACAGGCATACAAATAGATCAAACATTTTAAGTATGGTTAGCAATTTATCTTTGTATTTGAACAGTTTTAGAGTGAAAAAGAAAAGAAGCACTATACAAAAGTTTGTTGACCCCAAGAGATTTGACTTTTACCAACATCTCAGACATTAATCAGCTTGTTACGGCTTTGACGTCTTCACCATCATTGTTAGCAAAGGCCAAGTGATATCAGTTTCAAAGCTTTAGAAATATTGTCCTTAAAACTCGTCCCAACAAGTAAGCTCCTCTAAATAGCTACCTAGCACTGAAAAGGAAATTAATTGATGCCTACAAAGCCAGAAGTTATAGGAAGATAGCAAAGTGTTATCGGTAGACATGTTCTCAGTTTGTAATTTAATTAAGCAATGTCAGGAGATCAAGTTGAGGTCTGGAGGACCAAGAAGACTTTCAGAAAGAACCTACTCATAGAATAGGAAGAAAGGAAAATTAAAACCACAACAACAAAAAAAAACATTAGGATAACTATGGTGGTGCACTGTTCTACTCTCTAACGACACCTGCACAAATATGACGTCATCAGAATTCTTGTTTCCTCACTACAAAATTCAGCATCAGATGTTTGCAAAGGAACGTCTAAAGAAGCCTGATGTAAATAAGAGCACTGCAATGATCAAAGTTATATTTGGAGAAAAAGGATGCAAAAAGAAAAAAGGATGCTTGAAAAGAGCTCCTCAGAATGTAAAGACTTATGGGTCGATCAGTCATGCTTTAGACTTGCGTTGTAGTCATTGGCACTGAGAACACTTCACTAGTAGAGGGAAGAATGGATTAAATTAACTACCAGCAAATTCTGAAAGCAAGCAAATCTGTTAAGGAGAATAGCTTCTACAGCAGGAGAGTGATCCAACACACTTCAAACTCCACAGTGGACTACCGCAAGACACACAGCAGAAAGCTTTGCCATAGCTTTCACACTCTCCTGACCTAAACATCCAAAATCTGTGGATAGACCTCAAAAGAGGAGTCTCACAAATCCTTTCTTTAAGGAAGCCTGGAGGATACATTTGCCATTTGTGTTTGCACACAGTGAGTACACTTGACCAGAGAAGTGAGCATCCCTATCCATGGCCCCTGGGAAGCAGTTGGGGGTTAGGTGCCATGCTTAAGGGCAGTTCAGTCATGTTCTGTCAGTTTAGGGAATCAAACCAGCAACCTTTGGTCACCAGGCTGGTTCCCCAACCTCCAGTGTATGACTGCCCCTATCAATATGTGTGGCGCCGTGGCTTAGTTGGTCAAAGCGCCTGTCTAGTAAACAGGAGATCCTGGGTTCGAATCCCAGTGGTGCCTTGAAGTTACTGCCATCTTTTTGTGAATTTTCCCACTGTGGGACTAATAAAGGATTATCTTATCTTAAATAATATCCAGTCAAAATGGCCTTTAAGCTCAAATACAAGCAGAAAATATACCCTTAACTGAAAACCTTGAGGCTACACAGAAGCTTCATAGCTCACGATCTGAGGAACCGTGCAGCAGTGTTTAGGTCTGGATTCTGGGGTGGTCAGTCCATTGCTCCCACCAACAGCTTCTTTGCTTGGTTTGCAAATTTTATTTTTTTTGTTTGTTTTTTTTCAGTGAGGGCTTTTTTTCCACTGCTAACTTTGGAACTTGATTTTCTCTCCTTTCTATCTAAGAGATTAAAACTTTAAGTACGGTTTATCTGATGACACGTTTGGCGCTTTTTGGAGAGGGCGGTCTTTGACTTGACACAAAAGCAAATAATTCAAAGCAGGCTGTTTTACAGTTTAGTAGAGGTCTCAGCAGATTTATTGAATTAGGGTAAATGTCATGTCAGTAACTGACATATTGAGTGAATGATTCTCTCCTGAAACAATCACGACTGAAAATGAAAATGTCAGGCTGGCCTTAGTCTTTTCAGTGGTGGTGCCTTCTTTAGGTCACTCCTTTAGTTGTCCCGTTCCTGTACTGGATTGGTTAACTTCCTGCTTCTGTGGCGAAACCTGCAGGTGTCACACGGGAATGCAGACCTAATGCAGTTTAGTTTCAGTCATTTTCATGTAGTGATTAGCTGGTCCACCAGACATTTGGAGAAATAGATTAATAATCTAGAATAATCTAGAACAATGTAATTCATTTGTAAGCAATAAACAATAAAGTTAAGACATAAACAAACTGACAGACTGCCAGAATCCTTAGTTGACCAAGAACGCTATGACTGATTACAGGACTTGTCGAGGTGTCGTGAGGCTGCATCGCTGGTGTATACATTCATTTATCTCTCGATATAGAGCACATTATATATAGGAGCATGCGCCTTAAGTGCTTATGTGTGGATTTGTAGCCACTCCTGCATGTGTGTGCACACGGACAGCGGTCCCCAGGCAGTACACAGAGTCGCGCTGATTGATCATCTCGGACCTGACCTCCGAGCTCGGACTGTCCTCCGCCTGGCTAAATATAGTCCAGCAAAGTAACAGTGGCACTACATCAGGACATAGGAGGAGGTGAACGCACGGCAGCTCACTGGATCACGTTTCAAGCGTAAACGTATAAAGATGTATCGTGATCCTGTTGTCACATCGAATTCCTCCCTGTCTGTCCAGATGTTTAGCTCAGCCGTGCGGATCTCCAGCCTGAGACCTGATCCCGCCTGACAGGCAGCGCAGTGCACCATTAAACAGGCACTATATCCTGAGTGACTGAGTGACCTATCGCTTCCTGTTTCCTCCATTCCGGAAAGTTAGCACGTCCTCTCGAGTGCTGGAAAGCTGTAATACGCTGGCTCTGTGGGTCCTTTCTCACAGTGTCACGGATATAAGGGAAACTCTACAGCATGAAGGCCCGTATGGCGACAAAAATGAGACCAGTCCTACTGAATTCAGGACACCCAATGACCCTAGGCAGCCTCAGCACAGCAGCAAATTTAAAGGGCCAGTGAGTAAAGAAAAAAAACTGCTGGGAGCTTTCCAGCTAAATCCATATGAGGATTTTGCTGAGCTGGGCATGGTTGGGAGCCATTTCCAGATTTTTAATTTAGCTTTCCTGTTTTATTATGTATATGGATGCATTGTGATTGATCAGTCTCAAAGTAGTGACTCAACTGCATTGATTTTGCAATTCTATATTTAAATCATAATATAAATAATAAAGTACTGTGCAAAAGTTAGAGACCAGTTTCTTAGTTTAATGTCATGTTATTTCCAGCCATTAAGTATATGGTATTCATTTTTCGGGGTCAGGATAAAGCAGGAAACATATTGAACCAAAAGCCCTCCAGCACCACGCTTAATATCAAATCCATCAGTATTTAGCTCTTGGCTGCCCAATAGATTGTCTCATGTGCATATAAAATGAACAAAACTGTATTTTTAAGGATATAATCCAAGTACATTTGTAAGGGCAAAGCAATTAAGTGAAAAAAAAAATATTTTAGCAACAATTAGGAGTTTTGGTAGACCACCAAATTCTCACCATCAGATACACAATTTTTAAAGCTATCATCTTTGCAAGAGAGGACAAACCCAGAGGCCAGTATTATTGCTTTTATGGCTCAGGAGATGGTGATTACCCTAAACTTCCATAGGAGACAGAGAATACAGAAGAGGTAAAGGAGAGTCTTGGTAAATTTGAGCTACAAAACTTAAGAGGTTCTCCAGAGAAATATTTAGACAGCAGGAGACTTCAGGAAAAGGCTACCTTTGTTTTTGCCACCTGATGTCATTGTTGAAATGATAGCGATGTTAAGGAAATCCCAGTTAGATTTTTCTTTCATGTGGGAAATCAAGCTCCAGTCTTGCTTCAGATCTGTAAAAATCCACAGGTGTTTCTTTCTATTCTTTGACTGTGAGAAGACAGCTCAGTGCTATGGTTCTAAAAGGATGTGTAGTTGTCAAGAAGCCCATATGGAGAAAAGGTGGGCTAAAAAGAAGCACATTTGCACTAGAAGACCTAAACCGGACCATGTAAAAAACAGTTAATACAACCAACTTCTATGACTGAACTTTACGTTTCTTTGAAATAAATGAAAGCAGTCTTCAAAAATGAATGCAAGGCAGACAGTGAAGGTGGACATGTTCAATAATGAAAATCTGATTGAATAAATGTAGGGTGGTCTTTTTGGTTTATGTTTAGACACTAAAAATGTATGACGTCTAGGCTTCTGGAAACAAAATAAATGAACTGGGTTATTTTTAAATACTTATTTTTATCAAGAATTGTTTTTTGTTGTCCAGGTTTCTCCAGTGTGTAAGTAGCTTATCCAGTCACAGTTGAATATTCAGTGATACATTAAAATTGATTCTTAACTGTACCAAAATAATCTGTTTCACATGGTGAAATATAAAATAGTTTCCAGACAAACTGCTAGTTAAATTCAAATTATTGTGACGTCAAAGACTGCGTGCTACCCTTACCGATGCAGCATTATTTCCTCCTGCAGAGCGAGTGATAAGCGACGGAATCTGGCTCAGCAAAAGGCAGAAGCACAGCGGCGCCTCTACGGACAAGGCTCCATGAAGAAGCTGTCAGCCGGCTCCTCTGAGTGGGAGAAGCAGCGCCTCACTCTGGAGCGGAGGAAAGAGGAGCTGGTATGACTTCATGTTTTTCTCTCTTATTGAAACTTTCTCCAAGAACTTCTCTGGAGGCACAAGTGTAGCGCTTTGTTGGCACTTTAGGGCGACAATGCCATATTTAATTATTCATGTTCAGGAATTACGGGGGCGACGCGTCTCAAACTTTTAAGTGGCAGGTCGGCGAGAAGGTGCGCGGCGCTCCGGTCCGTCTCTTGATTGGTCTTTTGGTCAAGCTTTATTGTATCAAGTGATGAATGAATGTAAAATTGCTGCAGGTAGGTGGTATTTTCAAAGGGCAAGGCGAGAACCACATAAGAGGGTGAGAGCGTGGGATCGGGGTTGAGTGAGTGAGCATGTTCTAGTGTTTAGCAGAGATCAGTGACTATAATTGGAGGCACCCCGCTGCTCCGCTGCAAATTGACCAGCTGACCTTTTCACAATTACAGTTTTTGATGTATTAAAATGGGAAAGTGGGAGTTAAATCCATATGAATTATGAATTGGCTTCCCGTATTAACAAGTGTAAGGGAGAGGCCGTTTTTGCATGCAGCTCTTTGTTCGCTCTCTAACTCTCCGACTTCATTAAGGTACCTCTAATGGGCTAACGAGTCATCCGTCGTTAGTCGGAGCGGGCACGTTTGAACAGTGCCTCTGTGCTGGAGAAACAGAATCACCTTTTCTGTGTTTTTTTTTTTTTCTGTTTCAGAAAGAACGACTGGCCCAGGTTCGCAAACAGATCTCCCGGGAGGAGCATGAAAAGCGTCATCTGGGGAACTACAGGTAGGAAGAGGCTCGGAGCGTCTCCTCCCGAGGGACGCCTCTCCCGGGCTCAACTTACATTTACAGGGTCAGGTAAGGAGCAGGGTGCTCCCGGGAGGAAAATGGTGGCGGAGAAAGCAGCGCTGCTTGGCCCAAGTCAGGAGATGGGGAAGGAGAAAGCAGGCGGTTAGGGCTTAAACTCCATGCTCCTCATAGGCGCACAAACACACATGCGTTTAAACACACAGATACATATACGTGCTCCAGGCATGTCACGCAGAGCTTCTCTCTGACATGAGGCCTGAGAGAAAAGGGGTCGTCAATTTTTAATACTCACCTGTCAGACGAGCAGATGCCCACTTCTGAAGATAAGTCAAAGGCCGTTTGGCTTTACCTCGTCTGTTGCTCGTGGCTAACATTCTTTTGCTTAAAGGCCTGTATCGTGGCTTTTCTCTCGACTTTTCAAAATAAAGCACATAAACCCTGTTAACATTAAAAACATACTGTTTACTACCCAGTCTATACATATACCGAATATACAGAATACTAAATACTGAAACTGTGCTGCAAAAACAGCCTGCTATGAATCCATTGCCTATAGCTCTTTAGCCCCACCCATTAACACTGAAGATGAATAACGTTTCACACGGCTTTTTCAACTGAGGCACAAGTCAGTTTAATTTTTCTCTTTTTTTATTCTGTATATAGACACATTGTGATTACGGTAGCGATTCAACTGCATTGATTTTGGAGTTATATTTTTGTATTAGAGTATAAGGTTAATTAATACAGTACTGTGCCAAAGTTAGACAATACAATTGTTTTCAGGGTCTGAATAAGCAGGAAATGTGTTTTAACACTAAGCTTAATAACAAATCCATCAGTATTTTACCTTTTGGCTGCCCAGCCGATTATTTCCCCATGGGCATTTAAAATGGATGAAATGGGTATATCTGAATATCTGAGGAGATAATCCACTCCCATAAGGAAGGGTAAAAAAAACAAACAACAAAAATGGCACTCCTGACTACAATGCCAGTTTTGGAAGATCATCAGACTATCACCATCAGATCTATAATATTTAAAGCTGTCATCTTTGAGAGCAATAACTGTGGGAATTTTAGTTGCATAGAGCCTTTTAAATAAAAGAATTATGTTAAGCATTAAACATACATTAAACTAACACAGTTGGCAACAGCATAATGTGTGAATGAGTCAAAGATAATAAAACATATCTAGGACATTTCTGGCCACATCTAACACAATCTGCCTCAATACTGTGTGAAAGCAAGCCTGCGATCATGGGACCCTCGCCCTAAACAAATCCATGTCTAGGTAGAGAGAATTCTGGGGACAAGTGTGAAACACCTGTGAAGGAACAGTAACAGGGTTGTGAAGGGGGCTGAGGGAGTCCCAGGTTTCCCATAAGAGTGAGAGACATAACTGACGGGTTGGGCGGGGCAGGCAGTAATTCCTTGATTAAAATTAGGATTCTTTGACAAAATCGTGACAAAATCGCTGCCTCACATAAAATGACATTTTCCTCAAGTCTTGAGGAACACTGTGTTCCTCTCCCTACATACAGTGCAAGGTCATCCCACCCGAATTCTTATTTTAACCATACAGTGGTATATGACCACTATATACACTCGCCATCAAAAGAATAGTTGCACCCAGAAGGTAGTGTTGGATTGCAGTGCTATCCGGAAGGAATGTGAGGTTACCAGAAACAATAACTGATGATAATTTTTACATTTAGGCTGATGTGGGGAATATTTATTGAGCTACACATACAGAACCAAGGAGAACTATCCGTTCATCTTAATGCTGACCACAGAGCCTCCACATATGGATTCATTGGGTATCTTCACAAAGATAAAAGCAGGACTCGTCACTGAAGATGACCCGCTGCCATTCTGAGTCACTCCAGTCTGGCACGTCACCATTGCAGTCTTTAGTGAAGCTGATGAGGTACTATGGTGCCAACCTCTAATGGTGCTGGCACTAACAGGATGACTCATAGAGGGCACCAGTGCTCACTGAATGTCTGCAATCGTGGCTGTTGGCAGTTAGGTACGGTGATAAGGGCCGTCCTTGCTAACGTCACATGCTAAGCCGAGCGTGAAACTTGAATCGTTTGCATGTCTCAAAATGTCAAACCTACCCACCAAGTTTCATTCCTGTCAGTTGGTTCTTTCTGGGTGCAACTATCTGTGTAATTTTTCTATGAGCTGTTTTTTTACCAGAGGACCCCCAAATCTGCTGCCACCATTTAAACCCTAAACAGTGACATGAAGTTAAGGAATCATGAAAATATGGATTACAACTTTAAATCCACAGCGGTCATATGAATCTATAGATCCATAGATAATCCTGCCACGGACTGTCTGCAGTAACAACCTTCGTTATCAGTTCAGTAGGAGTGACTGCTGTAGGCTGAATAGTGTAATACATTGTATTGGATTTGTGATGTCACAAAAACAGTGAATTCAGAATCAGCTATTTTTGCTCGTTTTATTTCTAGCTCAGTTTCCATGTATGGACTGTGGAATGAACAGCCCATTTAAAACTCAAATAATTCTTTAATTGCGTGTCCACTTCTTTTCCTCCAATAAAAGAAAGTAAAGTTTAGTTTTTTTATGATGTAGGTCCTTCAGGTGGAAGAATAACACTAAGAAGGCTTACAATATGGGCTCGTAAGTAGAGACTCGCTGTGCGTCACAACAGCGCTCTGGGCTTTATTACCACAACCGCTTCTATTTGCTCCACTCAAACGCCAAAGCGTCTGGCGCTGCCTAATGAAGACCCCGCGACTGGGATGCGACATTGGGATTTGATTAAGGCACCCTCATTAGACGAGTCTCCTAACTAACCTTTCCCATTTAACTGGAATGAAGTTCAGGTACGGAGAGGCCGCTTCAAAGAGGAGCCAAAGCCATTTAGCGTCTGTAGCATTTATCACACTGCTCGATGAGTAATTGTGAGGAGTCACTCCGGAATAATGCAAGCACTTAAAAGAGCTCAGAGGAATGATGGGAAATGAAGCTGCTTCTTAAATAGGTCATTTTCCGGCTGATGTAATTCCCTACATCTCTATCCTAATAAAAACACCCCTGAAAAGATGCTGAAACATGGCAAAAAAAAAATAGTGGGAAATATGTGGGTCAGGATGAGATTGAAATGCATGCCATATGTGCAAGACAAGGCCAGAAGTGTCAAAAGCACATGCGCCGGTAATAGGTTCTTTTTTTTTCTCCTCCGTTCAGCCATAATGCACATATGTAGCTCTTAATGGATTTGGCGGATTTATCCCGAGATCTTAACATTTACATTACTTGATCCCTTGATTAAGCCACGGCTGGCTGAGCTTCTAGCTAAAGAGCATGTTCGAACGTCAGCGATACATTCCTAGCGTCTGCCATCAAGCTGCACTGTTAGCGCGTTGGGAACCTGGTGGAAATATGTAAATAGAACAGGTATTACTTATCACCACCCACCACCCTTCTTTTTTTCTCTCTCTTTATTTAGATTAATGTCCCGCCATTGTTTTCATTGCCCGCACAGGCAGAAGTCGTGAAGCCGTTTAGAGATATATTAGGTAGATAAAAAGTAAAGTTTACACTTGGCTAGTCCCTCGTGTCCAAACGTAAACATTAAACCTGTTGGTTTAGTCTTGGGCCAGGAAATCCTTCCAGCATGCGAGCTGGCGCATTAGTCGGGCCGCAACAAGCGCTAATAGACATATCAACAAAAGTGCATTACTTTAATACCGAGGACGGCGTGAAAAGAGCGGGCGAGATTTGTTTAGCTGATATAAAAGCGGGCGCACTAGGGCAGCCATGTAGATCAATCTACCCCACTCACTCTGTCTTCCTCTTGCCTTCTCTCTCTCTCTCTCTCTCTCTCTCTCTCTCTCTCTCTCTTTTTTGCTTACAGACGTATTTACCCCCCAGATGACAAGCTGCTCCTGGAGAAGTATGAGGGTCTCCTCTCGGCTGCTTTTCAGACGTTCCTCGCTGGGCGAGCAGCCTCACTTCAAAAGGAAATGAATAATCCTCTGAAACGAATGAAGGCACGTACCTGAGTCTCAGCTGGCATTCGTGCTTAGCAACAAACTCACCTCCCTCTCTCTCTTTCTCCCATCCCTCCTTTCTGTACATTTAGAATCTTTCTTCAGCCAGAAAATAGCAAGAGAAGAAAGAGAAGTGTAGCAGTATGCCGTTGCAGACTGTCCTTGCATTAGCTACCGCGACCTTGTTGCCTGACTCTTTAAA